>SWKW01000265.1:0-27887 GCA_011058865.1 Didymella keratinophila
TCCGCTGTCTGCCACGACCTGTCACTCCGGGCATAGCTGCGCAGTACGCGGCTGAAACCGAGTAGGACTCAATAAATAAATAAATAAATAAATTGATCTCACGCTGCGGGCGCTGTATCACACCACTCAGCATCGAGAATCTGTAAGTGACTGTAGACTGACTCCGCGAATATTGACTGATCCAACACGGAACAGCCCTAACCCTAACGTCCGCGATGTCGGCCCAAGGCTCCGCTGCTGGTACCGACATCCTGTCTTCTGGAATCCAGTGCGTGTTCACCCATCTGCTTGTGCTTCAAAAGATTGTCCACAGCCGTCTGAACATTTGTTCGCTATTCCATTCTTGCATTCATCTCATATCGCACAACGAATCGTCATGTGTGACCAACGACAGCCACCAACACTACTTATTGTCGCGAGCTTACCAAGATACATGTACCTGCATTTGACGATAGACGCTTCCCAAAGGTACTGAGGGCCGCTGTTACCATCTTTGAAACCATCTCCTGGAACAGACAGTATCGAGTGCTAGGTGCCAACATTGGAGTGGCATGGCCGACATGATCTCTGCTGGTCACCAGGATGTGAAAAGTTCAGCACGTCTAAGTATTCGACGTATCAGATCAGTACGTGAGCAGCAAAAACCGCGCGTCCCTTCGGCAATCAACATCTTTGGCTCATGTTTGCAAAGATGATCCATCTTACCGCGACGCAGCAGAAGGCATCGTTTGGTGGCGTAGTAAAGCACGCGGATCTCCCCACACATCGTGTCGCGTGGACGCAACTGCCTCTAAAATACTGCTGCTAAATTTCTACCGCTGTAGCAGGCACAAAAAGGTTCAGCAGGCATCGCGACGACCCATCTAGGAGCTGTCAGCCTCCGCATCCACCCGCCTTCCAGTCGAGCTCGCGCGTCGTCACTTGCCCTTTGAACAAGCTGACGCGATTCGAAAAATCCAAGAATCGTAGTCTGGATTCACAGGCGGAGATTAAGACGGGATTCAGCTGGCAAAACACGGACACGGCATTGAGGTGAGCCTTTGACTTTAGGTCGGTAGAAACATGCGGCAAAGACTCGCACCTTCCAATGCTTTTGGTCCATTTACAGGACGGAAAACATGCATCCACTGCGAGAGGCCCAAAGCAGACAAAGCGTTGCTGGCCACACATTTCTGTAAGGCTCACAACAGAAGCTGAGAGCACACGACTTTGTGGACGTTTTCGAGAGATCACTCCGGTGCGTATGTGGTATGAGCATTTCATTGCGGCTCTTGTCTGCTCCAAGTCGCAATCGTAAGCCCAGCCACAAAAGTGGAGCATATTGCAATCCTTAGGTCTTTTTGACAAGTCCCCACGATAGCAAACATGTAACTTGCGTGAAGTCGTTTTGATCGCATCGAGTGGTTGCGGCAGCAGACCACATGACGTCTTCCCACAGCAATTTTGACAGCGAAAAGGAATAGAGAAGACATGGCGCGTCATTTTTTTGCATTTCGAAAAACGACAATGTCGTGAAGTATGGGTTGTAGTTGGGAGCGTAGGAAGAAAGTTTATTATACATGCCCTCCGAGCCAGGAAACGCATCTTAAAGCTTGTCTGTTGTCCACGGCATGCTTACATAGGGTCCCATCGATACGTTGCAGCACTTGATGCATACAAGTCGCAATTGGAGAGTACGAGTCGAAGAGTAGGAAGTCATGTATATGAGCTTTCGAACAGACACGTTGCAGACCATCGAAGTTGTTGGTGCTGTTCTCCGGCAGGAAGAGCAGCATCCACTGCCACAGCTTGGCTTTTGAATAGTTGAAGTGAGTGTGACGAGTAGGTCATCCGAGTTGGGGAACTTTTGGTCACTGAACATGCAACCTTCAAGGGATCCTGTGGTATCCAAGTGCCTTGATCTCTTCTTGGCAACTTATTGATGCGCGCAGACGCGAAATTGGCAATGGTGAGCAGGCTTTCGCAGAAGCCGAGTCATATCTGTTTCGCAGATGTGTTTTGAGACAGAAGACATGATTCAGCTTGCCGATCGTTTAGATATGGGATCCAATACAGAGCTGTACAAACACAAGTAAACGGTCATCCGGGCGAAGGCTTTATAGCGCGCTTCTGACATACCTTCCTGATGCTACACAGAACTGGAAAGATCGACAGCGCGAGAAGGCATACAAATCACTCTCAGTCGCTTAGGTTGCATGCATAGTGCACGAAGGCAGTCACAGCAGACACGTGTTGTTTGGAGTAAATGATTTTGGATGTTCAAAATGGCAAGTAGGGCGCGTTGACTTGGAAGGAGATATGGTTCAACTCATAAACACGAGAGCTGGTGCTCTCAAGCCAACATGAGTCGATGATCTGTCCGGTTTAGTCTCTGAATCAGCTGGCAATTGTCGCTCCAGGCTCGACGTGTGGGCCTCCTTTCGCTGAGCAGTCTGCGCACACAGATTGGTGCGTTTTAGCTCTTTTGAGCCGGCGCGGGAGATGCATCGTCATTCCGTCCAAACCTCTCGAACACAAACATACACGTTTTGTTTACATTGCTCTGTTGCTATGGTTGCCTTGAACTATAGGCCAGCGTGCTGTCCGATGCTTCAAGTAAGCAGAGACAGACATAGCTGAGAACAACGGCTTTTTCGAGAGCAGAGAACATGTAAGGTGAAGATTTGGATTTCGGTGAGGACTTCAGAAGCGAGTTGTAGCAGCAGATAGTCCACTACACAAGGGGCAGATTTTATACGCACAGTTCCTATACACACAGTTCTCAGCTCGCGATCGCCGTATGTCACGTGGATTGACAGGAAACAAACGAAAAATCGAGGCTCCGCCTTTTTTCGATGTCCATTAAGATCACCAGAGAGTGGCCACCGCAGATATAGGTACCACGTCTGCAAATCCTGAATTCTTGTCAAGGGATTGTACGGTCCTGGAGAGACTGCTACAAACTGCGGAAGGTCTTGTTTAGACTAACTGCAAGGGGAATCACAGCATCATCAAACTTTTCGTCCTATTCGATCTCAAAGACCTGCCGATATTGCGGCTCTCCTCGCTCCGGAGCACATGAACGCTCTCTTAAGATGTTTTGTGCGGACGCTTCAGCGGACATGAATCGTTGCAATTCCCTTTTTTGAAGCATGAACCCAAGGCCAATGCGAAGACTCCTCTGTTAGTTTTCCAAACACACTTGTGTGCAGAATAGGGAATCACATGTGCAATCTGGAGAGTTGTTTGACTACCCATTGATATCGGGGCTGAAATTCGGAGTGGACAAATGAACACGACTCTTTTTGTTCTTTCGCGGGAAGGTTGGGCAAAGTCGGACTCGCGGAGGGTGCAGAGATGTAAAATACATTCCAAAGTGGTGGAACATGACTTACTTCGTCGTGTCTATTGGGCAGGCGGGAAGCATGAACATATCGCGATGCTATCTAAGAAAGAAAAGGGTTCGAAGGAGAATGCATCAGTCCAAAAGCTGTGAGGTGCGACATGTATATATCGAGCGAGTGACGTCTCCTGACTGTCTCCTGTCACAACGAATATATGACCTTGTCCATGCTACTTTTCGGGCCTCGTCTCCTGTATTTGACCCACAGCTGTCCGGTCTCGACCTCGCATATTTGCCCATCTTGACCTTTCTGACCTTCCAAAAACGAGCTGAGCAGACTTATACGACAGTGGTGTTTGGCGCAGCCGTGCTCGTAGGCCTAGGACCGCCCGGGAACCCACCGCTCGGAGGCGGGCCACCGGGGCCACCGCCACTGCCGGGGTTCGCAACACCGCCATTCTCACCCAAGCTAGCAGCCGCGTGGGGATCGATGACAGCAGTAGGGTCGATACCAACAGTAACCCAAGCGAATACGCCCTCCTCAACGCTATCACCAAGATAGACATAGTTGAGCACGGGATCGGAGTTCTTAGCTTCTTGGGCGAAGATGCCATCGTCGGCGTTGAGGAGCAGTTCCTGCGTGTTAGACGTGTAAGGCTCAACGGATTCGGCCTCAGTGATAAGGGTTTGGTCGAAGAAGAGTTGGCCGACGTGCGATACGTGGCCACCGGTCAGGGTCTGGTTCTTCTCGTTGATGGTCGAGTTGATATGTGCAAGGACTGTATGCGTGTCAGTAGGACAACGGAGTAACGAGGAGCAAGCTTACCATGGATGTGAGTGGTGCGTCCAGTGTAGTGACCAGGGAAGGTTGTATCGAACTGCAGTATTCCGTTCTCGTTGGAGAACTGGATGCCACGGAACATGGTGTTGTTGATGTTGCTAGCATCAGCAGTGTTGCCGTTGCTATTAGCAACAACGCCGCCATACACACCAGTGCTGTTGCAGTGCCAAGCCTCGAGTGCAACCTGTGGGATTGGTTCGCAGGTAGTGGTGTCAATGACCTGGACGTCGAACGTCAAGGGTACACCAGGGTTGCCGTCAGTGATGTCTTGGCGGACATACTCGCCGGAGACCCCTACATAGTACGTCAGTCGTGGAAGGCGTCAGTGCATGATGAAATCACCCACAGTATGGGCCTTCGGTAGTCTCCGGCTGGAGGATGCATGAAGCGTTGCCAGCAAAGACAACGTCATCAGGGCTGTCTGGCGTGACCGAGGCGTTCGAGTGATGGTCAGTGTTCAAGACCTCCTCGAAGTCGCGCTTGACGATACCACGCTTAGTGCGCAAGTGCTCAACCATAGCCTTACGGCGGCTGATAAGAGCAGCTTGACGAGACTTGAGCGTCTCAGCGCAGTGAGAGAGGCCGGTGTAGGAGTCACTGGCGAGATACGCAGCGCGCTCAGCGATCTCCTCAGCGATGTCATGACTTGGGTGGGCGACCGCAGGCGCGGAGAAGAAGAGCGATGCAGCAAGAGCGACGAATGAAGGAGGGAAGTATACCATCTTGTTGGATCCTGGAGGCCTCTGGTCGATGATGATGAGTCTAAATTATGGGCAAACGGCCTCTTTATATACATGTTCCATCTCCTGGACGTCTTCATCGACGCTCAGCCGGCGGATAGTAAGGTCTGGGTCTGTTTCGCCACGACCAGGGGAGGCAAGTGACATTTTGCTCGCATACTTGCGATGATAGAGCAGACCCGTGAGGACGGACGGCAGGTTGCAAAAGGCAGGACCTGACAAAGTGCATCCGTTCGATTGGTCGCTCCACAAGTTACCCTTTCGCTTTCCCTCAACAACACCTACTTCCCATGCAACTTTCATCTCGATCCCTACGTCTGCGCCATGGGAAATGCCATATTGAAACGGGTACTAGTCCTGGAATGGTAGAACAGAGGATGTCAACGATGCGATCCGAAACAAGTTCTCGTGTCTGACTTCCTAGTCGGCAATGCGCAACTGGATATGATGTCGTTTCCGCAGCCTTGCATTATCACAGGTGGTCGAAGTGCTGGAAGGAACCGCCAAGGGTGCATGGTTTTGTCTTGGCATCGCACGTGATTGGCTGCGCAATTCGTGGACTGCCCGATCCGGTACGAAGTCTCCGCCAAATCACAGAGAGTCGTCGTAAGCCTTTCAGACAAGTTGTCATTGGCAAATGCTTTTGCAATTCCTGTGTTACCGACAGAAAGGTAGCGTCGTTAGCTCGAGGTCGAAGCAGCTGTGTGGTACGCTTGGCGAATGCTTCATGTTGTCGTAGTGCTCGTATACGACATGTGTTGCGCAGCAGATTGTAAGGAGAATCGTCGGACAACGCATTTTGAGATCGCGGGTTGTGGTCGCAGACTGTAGCCACTGCATGTTTAGCTGTGGAGACGGTGTGGGTAAGGTGCATCGTAACTGAACCTAAATAATAGTGGACACAATAGTACACATCCTTGCGCAAGATGTCCGGAAGCGGAACGATGTTTCCGTATTTCGATGTACGGTGGAGGCGCTTATTGTACAAAATGCCTCGTTCAGCGTCACGAAAAGTTGTGCACACTGCTGCGAGTACAGTAGTCCTTCAAGGCAACGCAGTTTTTCTTGAAGTCAGACCCTGCTGAGCCCAACGAGCAAGTGAGTATTCTTGATGATTTGACGCATCGTGGGCTGGAAGTGCGCGGTGTCAGTGCAGTATGAAACAGTGGGGCAGTGTTTTTGATGCACTCACCTAGGGTGTGCATGTGCTGTAAGGTTTGCACTACAAGGAAGATTGCGAGCGTCGTCAGCCTCAAGGTGACCTGCCATGTGTGGTTCTTGGCAGGATGTCTGCAGAATGTTGCTGGATGGCGTACATGGAATGCATCGAAGGGCATGCTGTGTGAGGACGGGAACGGGCGAATAGCGGCTGATAGCGTGTACTGTGGCGATGGACGGTAGTGGGAGGAAGCCCTCGCCGTGTTAGTCTGTGAACATGGCTTGCGCCTGCCTGTTGGGTCATTGCCACGTTCTGTGATCCATGGGAGGCGCAATACACATAACAATAACAGCACAGATGAATGTAAGCGCGAAGAGTCAGTATTCTTTAAACACTTTGATATGGAAGTACACATCTGCGAATCGTCAGCTTATATTTGATCGGTCAGAAAAAGCCCGTAGGAAGCTGACAACTTCACAGTAACGTCTGGGTAAAGCTTTACCCGCACAGCCGCGGCGCCTCGAGCTCACAGTCCACGCCATCTCCCATCGTTCGTCAATCATCGTTCGTCACCCATCGGCGGCACTCTCCTCAATCTGACGATTCACGTTGTGGATCTGGCGGTGTACCCAACTCATTGACAAACATACCGCTCCTTTCGACCTCCTTCACCCACTGAGCCCACGGCTTGAACACAATCCACGCGTTCACGTTCGCGGTGTCCTTCCTCTCCTGCGCGCTCAGATACTTCACCCCTCCTCCACCTACGGCACCATTCAGCAACAGCGCACTAGTTTGCACTCGGGCGTTGCTTACGGTGTAGTATGCGAAGTCAGCCACTTGCTCGACACTGGGGCCGACTGTCACGAAGTCGTGACCACGCTGCAGGACGGTACGATGAAGCGGTAAAGTGGGCTGTGTGGTGTTGATGCCGAAGGTCGCAGCGAGAGCGTCACCCAGACGTGGAGTGTTGACGAGCATGTCTCGTGGATCGGTGGCATTGTACGCGATCTCGATATCCCAGTTTGGCACTTATTGACCTGCTTTGTGTCAGTGGTTGGGGAATAAAGCAGCCAGGACAGCGGACCAAGAAAGCCAGCCATGTGATACACCGGCTCTGGGCTGATGCTGTTGACGAGGGTGTAAGGAAGCACGTCTTCGGCATGCGAGTGAACTACGGCGTTGACGTCTGGATATGCCTTCAAGATCGCAGAGTGAATATAACGCTCGGCGTATCCGCCTACGGTACCGTTCACGGGCGAGCCATCTGCGATCAGGTACTCGCCAATGTCTGTTGGTCCAGATACCACTGCTGGGCCTATGACATGATCAGTAACTATCAATGTGCTTCGTGATAATCCCTTGGCCGCACCCAGTTGCAGAGCGATGAACAAAGTTGTATTGGTATTGGGGTTGCGCACGCTGATGTGGCCGAAGGAGTTGAGCACGTTATGAAAGCTCAGGATGTGGTTCGCAGCGATCAACGTGTACATGAGTCCTGTGATGTTGACCATGTTGTAAGATCGATCGTCGTCGTCTCTTCGAAGCTGGCGTGCAAATGATCGACTTGACTGCGAGCACTACGAGCCTTATAGTCGCATGCAGTTCAGCCCCCCTGATGTCATGCTGAGCTCTGTGACCATCTCCTGCACATCTGCAAGCTATCGTTAGGGTCGATGTTAGCACGACGATCTGGGACCTCAGCAGGCGGACAGGCTCGGCTCCTCGCGCCGCGGGGCGCACAGAAGACCTTTGTGAGGCCAAGTGCCATTTGAGGGTTCGTCCAAAGTAGAAATCATGATGCAGGAGGTAAAATTCGAGGGTGCAACCCGCGGATTCGATAATGTGGACGACGGTGCTTTTGTCGTGGTATCGAAATCGTGACCGTAATCTACCGCAATGCCGTTGACGCCAAACTCCGTAAGATGCTCTCGCTCGATCGAATCAGTCCAAGCAGACCATTTACGCATCGACGTCCATAGCCTCTGTGCCACCGCCAACCTTCCTTGCCAACTTCGTCTTCGTCTTCTGCTTCTGCTTGGGCAGCGTCTCCTCGACATCGCTGTCGAGCTCGCTCTCATCCATCTCGATCTCTTTCCGCCTCTTGTCGACCTTGGCCTTGACCGCCGCGACATCGACTTCCTCCTCCTTCTCGTCCAGCTGCTGGGCAGCGAAGCGCTCGCTCGGCGGCAGCAGGTGCTGGTTCTCCTCGACGAGCTTGCGGTCCTCCTCGCGCTGGCGCTGCTTGTTGCCGCGCATGCGGGCCTTGTAGAATGCGCGCTCGCGGCGTGCGCGGATCTCGGTGATACGCGACATGGCCTTGAGGGTGGTCTGGACGAGGTCGCGGTTGTAGCGCACGGGGATATTGCGGCGCTGGGCAAAGGCGAGGGTGCTATCGACGGTCATTTCCTTGCCGTGGGCGCGGCGGAAAGACTTTGTCCAGGCGAGCTTGCGCGGGTTACGCTTCATCTTGAAGTTCTTGTGGCATTTTGACTTGCAGAACCGGAAGGCCTTTGCATCGTTGCGCACTGAATGAGTTAGCTACAGTCTTTGCCTACAACAGAGGAAATGCATACCGAAAGTGATGCCCTTGGACGGGTACACGGGCGACGAGCAGAAGTAGCACGTCTCAATTCTCATGGTGCCGGCGTTGTCCCTTGTCGGCGGTTCCTGGAGGTGAGGGTTGATGAATTGCGGGCGCCACAGAAAGATTTCTAGCGGACCCTCGACGCTTGGCCCGGCGGTGTGGGGCGCGACTGCCACCGCCAACCAATGGGGCAACGGCGACCACCGCGACTTCCAATTCTTTGCCCGTCACCGTTGACCTGCGCATCTATCGCCGTCCGTCACAGCATCCATCGCCGTATTCGTATACATCTCGTCGCAACATCTCTCAGCTGATCTCGCGATCGACCACCTCATCCACAACACATCATGTCTGTCGGACTCTGGGTCCTCGGTCTGGGCGCGGGTGCCTTCTTCGTACGTCCATGCACGTGTTTGCAACAAACAGAGCTGACGCTCACAGGGTCGCGCTGCGCTTGTCGCGATACGCAAGAACGGAGTTGGCGGCTCCAAGCTGGGGCGTAGTTTCTACAAGGGTGGCTTTGAGCCCAAGATGACACGGCGAGAAGCTGCCTTGATTCTCGAGATACCGTACGTCCCGCAGCACTTACGAATCGATGAACGAGAGGACTGACATGTACCAGCGAACGCGGCATCACAAAAGAGCTTCTCCGCAAGAAGCACCGATCGCTCATGCTGAACAACCACCCCGATCGCGGAGGTTCCCCGTACCTGGCCACCAAGGTCAACGAGGCGAAGGAGATGCTCGAGAAGGAGGTCAAATAAGCGCGCAGCTGTTCACAACGAGATGGAAGGCGGCAAAGAGATGTAAAAAGATGTGTACTATATGATGGCCCGACTACACTGCATGAGCATGGCGTTTATTGGGATTGTACAAGAGCTTGGGAGATACTAAGAGCTGACTACGTTGTCACAATAACACGATGATAATACCCACCGCTCCTTCCACAAATCCTGCGTCAAGGGCAACCGCGCTCTTTCACAAATCGCATATAAAGTCGGCGAACCTGCAACAATTCCAACCGGCATTTCTTAACTGCTAACGATATATCCAAAAGACCCAGTGACCCGCTTATGCTCCCGTCTGCCTCTGCGGAGAGTACCAAACACGGAAAGGGACGACATGTATGGGCACGTTCGTCGAAAGCCTTGCCAATAGGACTAGGTTCTCAATCATCCGCGATTCCATGTGCGACAACGACGCTTCTACTATTTATCGAGTACCTCCCAGTATGATCCCTGGTCCGATTCCATTGCTCATATGGTTCTCACAGTCTTCGAATCCACATCGCCCCTGTCGATGCTTCCGCGGGGAGAGCCAGTGTAGCAGTCATGTATCCAAAACACTGAATGTACAATATCTGTGTGTGCCCCTTCCTGAATCGCCGTATATAAGCCCAGAGCGTCGCTATTCACTCGACTGTATGCAGCCGTCTGCGAGCTTCATGGCTCTTGACCTTTTCCACTCAACTCAAACCTTGCCTTTTACCAGAAGACGCATCATGCGTTTCGATGTCTGTCTCTCTGCTGTCCGACCAAAACGTGAATTGATGGCAGCAGCCCCCAACAGCTCTGATCAAAAGCACAACGAAGCTTCTGCATGTTTGTCTCTTCTCGCCTCCACGGAAGTCCGATATTAGCTTGGTCAAAAAATCGAAAGCTTTGCAGCGACAGCCCAGGGGTACATGACTTCGTTGGCTCCAGACTCATCCTGCATGAGCTCCTGTCGAGGATCTAAGAAGCGTATAAGAGCTAGCGAAGCTGTCACGGGCACCGACATCAACTAACTGCACCTACAAAAGTACCAAATTACGCAGTTCTTCGCCGTATGCGGGCGTCTCTGTGTTTTTAAAGTCGTTGGTCAAGGATGGAATGTCGCCTCCTGATGGACGCACTTCCATTGCTCAATAATTTTGATGTTTGTGGTAGGTATTCGTATAAGTCACGTTGCTATTTGTGCCAGCTAAAAACAGTGGTGCCTTGTTACTTTGACTCCCTGTGACGGACAGACTCTGCCACGATCAGCGGCACAGCAACTTTTTTGTATTCGGCGGTCTCATTTCTCGCAATTCCAAGTGCGCATCCAGCTCTACTATTATTACGCGAAACCGTCAAAATCGCAACATGACGGTGCGATGTCTGCCTGTCAAAAGCCACTCATTCTCAGCTCATACGGTCGAGAATTCTTGCTCGTAAGCCCTCATTACGCAGCTGAGGAACGAAGTGACGAAGCAAAGCTGCTATAGGCAGGTTTGGCGCAAGAAAGCGGGAGAATCTATTGGTTAAGAGCTCTAGCGTGAGGCCAGGTGAATATGTGTTTCCTCAGCACGCTCAGAGGGTAGTGTGTAAAGGAAAGAGCAGGTACGTGGGTAAGCACTCGCGCAAGGAAGCAGCCACAAGGTAACAAAGCTCAGGAAGAAGGAGAAGAAGACAGCTGCGCGACACTTAGGCAGTGTTCTGTTACCTTCTGTATTGATATGTCGCGCAGCTGTCTTCTTCTCCTTCTTCCTGCGCAAGAAGCCTTGCCTTCCTAGTTTGCTCTTGAGTGAGTAGGCGAGTTGAGGTATTTGATTGCAGCTGCACACGGTTTAGGTCCTTTCACGTCCCCATGGCTCGTTGTCAATATGGCAGATCGAACTAAAGTGATTGCTACTGCTGCTCAGCATCGTTTCATTCATTTAGCTTTGTGTTCTTATTGTCCAAGTCCTCAGCTTCAAAGTAACCATCTGTCCAAGTCATTTCTGCGTCTTCCTTTCGATTGAAGCAAGGGCGAAGGAGTTCATTGCCGGAATCTTGATCGCGCTTTCCAGAAGCTTGAATCGGAAATCAGTCAAACCCTAGGCCTTGCCTCCTTTTCTCTGTCTCTGCCTGTCATCTATGTTGTATGTTGGAGGCCCTCAGAAGGTCGATGCATCTGTACATATATCATCGATATATGGATGAAAACATTGAATCCATCTAATGTCGATACTTTTTCGACCATAGCATACCTGTATAAACATTGCCGTCGCATCAACTTTAGCGACCTTGCTACACGCCGCGCACGTCGACGTAAATCTTCGAAAGGATGGAATGGCGACTGCATGTCTGCGTTGTCTCTCTACACAGAGAACGATATGCTCTAAAGCTATGTGTGTTCTTACCAAGTACGCTCTTCTCGCCTCCGACTTTATCTCCACTATCCTTGCACACAGCTACTCAAGAAGGAACTTCAAGAGCTTGCATCGTCGACACGCATGATTCTGGCCTTCCGCCTTTGGTAGGAGTGATGGACTAGTCTATGGCATTTCTTTCCCAGTGAGACATCGGCAAATTGGATTAATAGGAAAACAGCGGCTCTCGATGTTTTTGCGCTCTTGCTTTCGTGTACCCTCGCACATGCTTCTGCTTGGAGCCTTTAGTCATACAGTCATGCTCTTTTCACTGATCTGACAAGACTTCTCACATGTTTGGCTTTCACTACACGTGATCCAGAGACTCAATCATCGGCACCCACGTTCTGCTGCTTCTTATCGTAATACCTCTGCTGAATTATTGAAAGTATCAACGAAGAAATCCATGTCGCGTTTCTCGGAGCCTTGCCTTTTTGAAGATTTGTCTTTGCCATTCTGGAGACTGTCAGAGACTTGACTTATGCTTGTGTGACAATCGAAACCATCAAGAATTTTTACGATGCCTTGTGGTCCCTGGCAAGCAGTCCCTATAAGACCTTTGTTCTCGGCCAAGCTACTTCTTGCCACCTTTCTGCCTCCTACGCACAAAGAAAGACCCCGAAGATATGATGTTCTGCCGTCTTTGCCAGTATCAAGCATGAGTTCTTTGAATGAATTAACCCCGCCTTGCCTTTAAGCCATCTTCAACACTTCCAAAATCTTACACCATCTGTTGACATGTCCTCCTCCGAGTGACTGGTTTGTCTTGACTTAGATCTATGATTAACGCTTCACCCAGTGAAGGTCCGAGGTCTGCAATGCAAGGAGGCGAGTGTTGTGTGCGAAAATTGCGATACGTCAATCACATGTTCGCTGGCTGAATTGGCAGGTCTGTCTCTGTCTGACTTCACGAGTAGAAACCTCGCTTTGCCGATGGAACAATACCAGCTTCTTCTCTTTTTCTCTCGTACCGGAAAGTTTGAATGGAAGGCTTTCATGTCTCTGAAACTTCTGCTCTCGATGCTCATGGAAGTGGGCAGTCTTTGCTTCTCTACGCCATTATCTTGTTACGATGCAGCATCTCCAAATAGTACTACGCCCTTCACATGTGGCTTGTGCGGCTTGTACGTCTGCTGTACAAAGCGGTGTATCATTCACTTCGAGAATTTGAACATCTCTGGAATATCACCTTCTATCTGTCGAAAGGTCACCAAGAGAGAGACATGTCCTTTTGGTCTCGTGGCTGCACCTCAATATTCTGATCGAACACAAATACGCATGAAGGTCTCGTATGTAGTCTGAGCGAACCCTACGGGAGGATTGCCTTTTATACTTACCATTTTACGTCAGTGCCCCTGACGCAGCATTCGATGCCAGAAAGCGGAATGACACCGAAGTCCGTGATCCACGAAGTCATGGAGAGGCGTGACCGGAATGCACTTTTTTACTGACTTATGCTCCTCTGTGGCTGCCTGGGTCCAACATAAGTCTGCTTCATCGTCTGAGGCCCGACGATAGGTCGCAGCTCTCTTCAACAATTACTTGAAAACAAGAGCGCTTCTGATCATGTGTTCGAAGATGAGAATCTCGAGTCACATCTTTGCGTTCACATCTCATCTCCGAAAGCACTGCATACTTCTGAACTGGTCAAGGTACGACAATCTCGAAAATGGAGACGGCCATCAGATTGTGCAGCACCGGGGAGGTTGAGCTTATTATTGCTCTCGAGGACTCCGTTCGAGGTGTACAGATTGACATATTTACGAAAGTGACACAGTGGAACTTTCAGACGAACGTCTCCAGCGCGCGTTGCATGTTATGAAAATGCCGCTATCCTACGTGGATGTCGCAGCCTGCAGACACCATCTGATACACAAAAGTAAGTTGGTATGCTCTTGGACATTCAAAGCTGGATACAAGTGACCGGCCTTCAACGTAGAGCTCGTCCATCGCCCCCTCAGACACGTAGAAATTGCGCTTCAAATCGATCTGAAGTGCATGCACACGCGCACCTCCTGCTCACCTCCGAAGAATAGCATGGATGCAGGGAATGATGCGATTTGAGGTGTTGCGTTTTGCGAAAGACGGACTATGTGGAATCAGGCAGAAAGGACGCGGGAAACCGCGGTGAGCGTTAGAGGTCGGCATGGTACTCAACGAAAGGCGTGATGACGGACAATGACGATGACATGGACAGAGAGACAAAAAAGGTCAAGCATCAGGTGCATGTTGGGAAGCGAGAGCATGAAGTCGGGGCTCCCGAACGGTCAGATCGGACAAGCTTGCGAGTCGCAAGCATATCGCTTGGTCGTAAGCATGGTGCTAGAGGGTGTGGTCGGTCAAGCGTTCATTTCCTTGATCTTGAGGGATGGAAGCGTAGGAGCGTCGCAAGCAATCGGACTGTTGGGATTCTGGACCGGAGCCAGGGTCGTTCTGTTCGTCAGACAGGCTCGTCAGTCCGTAGCCATGAAGGGCCGATTGGATATTTTCGAAAGGTTGCAGTTGTGTGGTTGTAAGCTGGGGATTACGGGAGCGCTATTGAGTCGTAAAGTGTGGCAGGACGGCAGGTTGTTAAAGTCGTGTTGTGAGAGGGTCGAAAGTTGGCTGTTGAGTGTCAATTAGGGTTCCGATTGGTGGCGCACGAAGGGGTTGCGGCTGTGAAAGCCGTGTCAACAATAAGCTGTTCAATAACACCAGCAGCGCAGAACATCCAAGCATCGATACGAAGGACTCCCTCTGGGAGTCATGACGTGAGCTCAGCGTCAGTCAGCGCAGGCCGAGAACATGTGCGGCGTCGTGCAACAATATTGACTGCAGTCATCTCCGCAATCGCTTGTCATGGGGTGAGGTACCACAACTGAGTTTCGAGGTTGGGCAAGGCTGCGTAGCATCGAGGCGATCGGAGTGTTTTCCTCTGCCGCGCTCCCTTTCTGCGGCGGTTGTTACAGTCCCGGGCACCTGGGTCGGGGAATGTGGGAGGTGGAGACAGGAATGGAAGCTCTAGCGAGCTGCACCTGTCCGCAGTAGCTAATTCGATAGGGATTGTTGTCGTATCATGTCGATTCAGGTCTGCTATTGGAATCGAATGTGCGCAAATCAATACGCGCTGATGCCCTGTTAAGATTCAGCTCCTGGGGTCATGACTGCTATTCCGGTGTGAGAGCACCAGGCTTGCAGGGACGTTACGTGAGGCGGTCGTTGGCGCGCACTGATGGCGCGCCAAGGAAACCTTGACGTGCCGTGGTGTAGCGATAGGCACCTAGCAGCTACCGAATGAACGCATTCAGGCAGCGCCACAGCACTTTGTGGGACGACCAGCCGCAAGGCACGTTTTCGGAAGAGATGTAGCTGCATAGCGTCTGCCCTGTGAAACGCACTCCTCTTTTAAGAAGCTTGTGAGTGATCCAACGCGTCTGGCTTGAAGTTTGCGGCTTCGTGACGGGTAGCCGCAGAAGCGAAGCGTGGATGTGTCTGCCCGCGAGCTAAAACGATGTTCGTTCGCCGGCTGCTTGCAGGTGAGGAAGATGACTTGCTTCGTCGCATTGCTTTTCAAAGGTGCACAACAGGAACGGGGCTGCGGCAATCCGCGCAAATGGAGCCTGTAGCGAGGAGAACCGATGGCAACTCTGCGACAAACGTCGGATCTGTGACAATCGCCTGGGACTGCTTGCCTCGGAAGAGTCGTTATCGAAGGTGTACCTTGCGCTAAGCAAAGCTTCGTAACGACGTGGTGAGCTCAAGGCTACGTTGTAATGCTGAAAGTTCTGCTCATTATTCTTCCTGCAAAGATCGCCAGGTACGAGACCAAGCTCGCGTGCATGTGAAGTCATCCCTGCTGATCGCAGTTTAGCTGATACGGCGAACATCTCGCACAGATCCCTTACAAGATGATCGCTCGCTGATAGCTCGCATGAGGCAGGAGCACTGAAAAGTCGTGAAGATGAGCTTGTTTCGAGAACGATTGCGATCATTGAGTAGGACCGCTGTACAACCTTACGGCTGCAACATCCTCAAGCCGAACCGTCTCGTTGCAAACGACTCCACTGGGCGGTTCTTGTACGTCGTACTGGTTGCCTAGTGTATCGGATGGACGGTTGCATCTTGATAAACGGTCCGATCTTCTTCGTGAGAGGGTTTCTGTCCATCACTTTGGGCTGCACAGTATCCGTGTGGTAGGCCCTTAGTTTTGTGCTTTGGTCGTTCACAGGTCTGTTATAGGATGTCGGCGAACTGGCTACCACGGTGTTTTTCCAGTCGCCAGGAAATAGGCCACAGCTCGAAAATACTCCACGTGTCAACCGGGATGCCTGTGCAAGTTATGTCGGCTTCGAGAAGCACCCCCTGCTTCGCTTCCACCGGAGTGGACAGCCGCTGCAAATTGCAGTAGCGCGCCAAAGTGAAGACAGCGAAACCGTTCGCCAGCATCCACCTTCCGACTCCCCGCAAGCCAAACTTCACGATCGCAATTTCGAAAAAGTTTTCTGTGGAGAAATCCGTCAAGCTGTCAGACTGGGGCGCCGTACAGACAACGGTGATAGAAAGACCACGATGATGCTGGTGAAAAAGCAAAATCTCCGATGATGTGTGCGACGAGCGGAGCACTGAGCAGCCTGTAGGAAAGCTTGCCTGTGACGAGACGCGTCAGAGCGCAGGTCCCTCGCTTTAAGGAGTGACCGTGTGCCTGCCGTTCTTGGTCCCTGACATTCACGCGGGATCTTCCTCACGACAAACGATGCTGGAGTCAGTCCTCAGAGGTGGCTTGCGAGCCTGCGAGTCGACGTCAAGCTCCTGCATCTATCTGACGCGGTGGCGATGAGGTATTCGCGAGTGAAAGTGATGTGTCTCAGCCTGAATCTCGTAGTGCACCCCTGTTCATAAATAGGAATAACCACTGACTAGGATATCCCGCCGGCCAATCAGCGGCGAAGGTCGAGACGAATTATATCATTGGCGGCGGAACGGAAGCCGCTTATAAATTGTAGGAGGTTGACTGTTCGGAGCATCAGCTCAACGAGGAATTGAGATCTCATCACCTTCCGTATCAAAAGCAAATCTTTCAGACACGGCTGGTGAACCTGACGAGGGAAGGACAATGTGGGGGACAACGCAATGACATGTAGAATTTTGACACCGCACAGGCGGTGGTGCGTGAAACCGGTATCTGCAAGACGCCCTGGGAGGTGCAGCGAAGATGCAGCAGCGAACAGGCCCCCGCGGAGGCGTGCATGGTGCCCATGTCCGTGGATGCGCGGAAGGCTTGCAGCGATCTAATCGCAGCGCACTGCGACAGGTCTGAGGGAGGACGGCGGCGAGATTCTGCGCAAGTAGAGGCGAAGGAACAAGCACTCCCGGCGACACATCTCAGACGCTGCGTTTGATCAATTGAAACCGTGTCGGCGCCTGCTGCCTGGCCGAGAGGGCTTCAAAGTGATACCTGCGACACTGCGAATGGCCGGTTTCTGGCAGTCTTCCAGAAGCAAATATCCAAGCGAGCGCAGGAGCGTGATGCCTACCGAGGCTCCACTCACCGAGCGGGCCAACGTCCTCATTCCGGCAGTCGGCGCTGCTTCTTGCAGTGGAATTGCAGTCGTCTCACGGGCGTTGCCTGGCTGGACTGTTTGCTGTCAGCTGCACGATGAGGTGGCCGCGGGCCTCTGACCGGGCTTCAGGACACGAAGGGAAGCCACGACCGGTGGCAGCAACAACCGGCAGGAGCCCTCTCCCACGTGGAAAGCACCCGCCAGAATGAGGTCGCCCTGGCGGTCGAGCTGCAATGCGTTCGTGTCAACTTGTCCTGGCAGTTGATGTTCCACTGTGGATACACCCTATGCAACGCACCCAGCTACCTGGGCGAGGGACGCATTGGTGTGGGCGGCGTCGATGAAGGTGATTGATTCAGCGGCCGCGCTGCTGGTGTGTGGACCCATCGGGGAAGGGGTCCCGTGCCTCACAACCTTCTGGCACTGTTCTGGCGCGGAGCCAACACAGGCGGCACGGCGAGCAGACCGCGCGCAGACGACTCAGAGCGAGTCGTGTCGACGGGAAGAGGTGGCTCTGGAAGGTTGGGCGCGCAGTCTGAGCGCCAGGAGAAGGGTCGCGGTGGCAAAGCGCAACGGCCGCAGCGTTGGTCCAGCAGCAGACACCTTCACGACGCGTTCCCTGAACGCTGTTGTGCACATTCAAAGTCTCATGATAGTTGCCGTGGATAGAGTTGCAACTCTATTTGGCAGCGCCTCGTATAGGCGTCGCCCAAATGCACCCCAGCGACAGCCGTTGGTCGACCCCTGTCTGGCGCTGTCGGGCCTGCAGGTACACGAGCCTAGCGCGCAGGGGATAGCCACTATCGTGGATTCAGTTGCGCAGATCATCCTGGCTCCCTGTCATGGCCGCACACAATTTCTGCCAGATGCAGGCCCGAGTTGGCGACAGGGAGCTAGTTGAAACAGCCCCGAAAGACCCGTCTTGCTCCCGGCACGTCATGTAGCCTGCGCTTTGAACCTATGAGCACTGATGCTCATTTCAGGTGTCTCGTCGGCAGCCAAGGCCCTTTTGGCAAGTCAGTACAGGCACTATGCAGGCCCCTTATTTCTTCTGAGAATATATCTAAGGCACGGCGCTCCCTCTGGAATTTCTCTCCTTCACTATCACTCCCTTCGAGCTCTCCGTCCATTCCTTCCCTGTCTCTTAGTTCAGCGCACTGCCCGGCTCAGTCCACTGCAACACGACGCTATTTAATCATCGCCTTACGCTCTCACCTGGAAGCTCGCCGACTACCACATTCGTTCAACTCCGCGTTCATACTCAGCAACATCGCACCAACTTAGCTCAGCTGCAACTAACGCTCCTTTCTGGTCTATTTGTACGTCAGCTTGTGACATCGAGTGTTGCCATATTTGGCATCACGCTTCAGCGTGAAACAACGAACTAACATAAAGTAGACGACACATCTACCAACACCACAATGATTGCCAGAGAAAACGAATCCAACAACATGGGCCGCGGTGCCTACGACACAACAGGCGCTCCCAAGCCCCCGCCACCACCGAAATAAGGACCTCAACGGTCTTTTCCCAACGGATCAATGTTTACGACTCTCGCCCATCTCTGCAACTACCTCATCGCAATTCCTGGCAGACCGAGGCGAACAGGTGGTGTTCCGTTGGGAGCAGAGGGATGACAATGCTGCGCCTCGTAAGTGACAGGACACTCCTTGCCTTGATGACACCCTGGCTAACCAATACATAGCTGCAGCCCTACCTCAATTCCTCACAACACCCACCTTCATTGGCGCAATCGTTCACATTCTCTGGCGACAACGTTTTCCAGCCGCCTTCCTTCGGGATTACGCCTTTTAATATTCGCAACCGCAATCGCTTCCCTTCGTCAGCAGCATAATACCCCTGCGTTTATCAGCTCCGCCCTCCGTTAGCGACAACCTTCATCGGTCCTGGTTTCCCTTGCGTCCTCCCTACGTTTAGCGACTGCATCTTTTACGGCAAAAGTTCTTTTATCGGCGTTCACCACTATAGACGGTTCAGGCCTCCCAGGCATAGATACCAAAACGGGTATTTCTTTCTCTCACTCTCACTTTGGACACATGTATACGGTAGATCTCCGTTGTCTGCCTTCGTTGGCCTTGTTAGACACGGATTGTTTTGTACGATAGCTCGGCGAGCTTGTTAGACTTGGACGAGCAATCGGCGCTTTTGCACTTCTCGGACGGCCATCTTTGGATACACACAGATGGACGCCCTGCCACGGCAACATTATAGACAGACAATGCCTGGGTCTCGGTTAGTGTCTCGCGACACGGAAATATAGACTAATATCAATGTACAACATTACCATTATACACATTCCCCATGCTGCGGTTTCCGACTTCTTGCTGTGACTGTCTCATCCACTGCTTTGGGCCGATCGCCGTCGTACCTGTGACGCCATTGCTGGTCGCCACCGCAACATCAATAGTTCGCAAGATGTTCAAATACAGGTACCAAGTTGTTTTGGCGGTGATGAGTGCCGACCCTTGCTTGTGTAACAATTGGCGGCTCCGCCAGAAAGAAGCTCCCGCCGCCTTCGGAAGCCGCGATCCGCCAAGACTGGAAGGTGGAGCTCGCTGCACCCCACGCCGAACTGCGACCTCACCGCAAGCTCCCAAGCACACGTCAACGCCTCTCCAGCCACCCGCTCGCACACTACCGCCCTCACCTACGCCGATCGTATCAATAGTACTGCCTTCACAATGGCCAACATCAACTGGCGGACGATCAACATTGACGCCCTCGATCCGGACAGCCCCGCCAACTTCGACCTAAGCTCCCTCACACCGGCCGTTGAGCCTATATCGACCGCCGATGTCCAGAACACTTCGCAGCAAATACGGCAGTTGCTGAGGGGAGGAGATAATGAGGGCGCTCTGCAGGGTGCATTGGAGTCTGCACCGTATGGAGCCGATGACAAGGGCAAGGTACGTTGGTGCCTGCTACCCCGATACCGAACCACAGCAGCCACGTCCACCATTGAGGCGCCATATGCACCCCAGGTTGTGGCTGTGACACAAGACCATCGAATGTCTCTCCACACCCGCTGCGACATGGTCACGACGTTACCACCGTTGTGGACCTGGGTAGCCACCAACCAGGGCAGCTGAACCTCGCACAGTCACACGTTGAGGGAGCTCCCAGCTGACTTGCTCACCTTCCAGGAAATCTACCTTGCCATCGTACTCGAAGTCCTCCAGTCCATTCGACAAGCCGAGATCGCTCAGATGCTGAGCCGTATATACAGTGCGCCTGGTGGCACAGAAGCATTGGACGTGCTGATGAAGTACATGTACGACTTCCTCCTTTCGAGGTAGAATTATGGCACACAACAAGCTATACAAGAGAAAACAACTTCTCCAGGATGTCTGGCTGACACGATCTACAGTTACAAGGGCATGGCGCAGGCCGCTCCAGCTAGCAGTGCGCGCAACATTACCCCACAAGCAACCGGTTTCTCGCAGGTACACTCGAGAGGCGGAGGAGAAGGGGGTGGCCAGGCTATGAGCGTGTTGCTCAGCTGGCATGAGAAGGTACGTTCTTCCATGTTCTGCTTCGTACACCAACCCTGTGTGTGCCACTTGGGCAATATCTTGCCTCTACCAGCCGGACCGCTAGTACGCCTGTCCAACCTCAGCTGCTAACGACTGCGATAGCTTGTGGAGGTAGCAGGTCCCGGAAGCATCGTCAGGGTCATGACCGATCGCCGAACAGTCTGAGTCGATCGACCGCTCTCGCGCTACCTTCTGTGCGCAGACCAATCGCACTGCCGCACACATAAGACACCAAGCACGCGGCAACCGATACCCAGCAGCCAACATGCTGCTGTTGATGATCAACTTCAGTCGTCATACCAACGAAATACATCATGTACAAGCTCAACCTGCTTTTTTCCAGTCTTACGTTGCGATCTGCTTCACGGCCCAGTTTATTTACCCTGAGTCAATATTTCGACACGACAATCCCGTTGCTACGAGAATCCTTATTAAACTACAGGAATTATTCCGCAGGGCCGGCAACCTTGTCCATGCAATTTTCCAGAAGGAAAAGCACTGACGTCTCCTTTTTCCCGGGCCTCCAACGTGTCCACCTCAGCCTTATGATTCTAGCAGCGACATCCCCAATCATTTCCCAGCCATCTTCCCGGGCGTGATAGTCCGTGGCGCTTACCGAATATGCACTAGAGCCGCGACCATCAAGCCGCGTGCACGGCACAGCTTCCACGCGGATTTTAGTGCACGCCAAGACGTTCCGTATTGGGACACGCTCAATGTTTGGACGCTAATGCTAAGAAAGGGAAGTTTTGAGAGCGTTGGGAGATGAAACGTGTCGTCTCTCAAGATCAACTCCGAACTTGACAGTTGAGGTGAAACGGCGATGAGTGGCTATGCGATAGTTCATCCCTTCGTCGCGTGGCAATGCTTGACGCCGCAAGGTTCCCCCTTCCGCAGCGCTATCTGCATCGCTAACAAGACAAGGAAAGCAGGTTTTCGCAGCCGTTTCAGGCTCGAACATGCTTCGAGAAGAGTGTCATTCTGCCGTGGCTCATGCGTAGGGCTGCACTCCACCTTTCCAAGTCGGCTATCCTGTCCTCACGAGAGGCACTGATCGCTTACAAGACATGCATGGCCATGGTTCGACAAATGAGACTTCGCATCGCCGAGAAACTCACGAAAGCACCTCGGCTACAACGATCCCATCGTTGGCGATCATGACCCTGCCACCGTTGCTGCTGCCCCTCTCGCACGCCTCACAAATCCAGCATCAACCCTTGAGCCAACATACCACGCTATTTAAGTTTTCAACTGTCAGCAACAGCCGGTCGATATTCTTCCAAAGTCAAAATTGCACATCATGTTGTCAAATGGGTAAGCCCTTGTTAGCCGCCTCCACCTTCCAACAACCGCCTTGGCGATGCTGCATGCCCGTTGGAAGGCACATGGCACATGCATGGGAGATCACATCGCGCCGGGGCCACCCACATGCACACCCATCGCCCCGTAACGACAAACGACCACGCCGCTGGCTCGCATGCGATCGCCTTCCTCTCCTGTCCTTTCATCCACCTTCGTGCATGCTTGCCGCGCGTCTGTTGCAGTTCATTATTGATTATGCATTTGCTATCGATTGCACGAGATCTCGGACAAGCATGTTTAAGGTACCGCGCCCGAAATGGGTGGCGTTGTTCAGGATGGAGACGGCCTGGGGAAGCGCGACTCATCTTGGGGATGAATTGTGCCTCGGGTCGGGTGATGTGTGAAGAGTGATATTCTCGGCCCGAGGAAAGCGCTGTGCTGCTCGTGCGGCCGAATTGGCGGATGCTCAACGTTCAGGCCGTTGATATAACGGCTTGTGCCGCAGCTTCGTCTTTTGCTCATCGCCGATGCAGCAGCACGTTTGATAACTGTACTCATCTTATTGGTCAACGGCCGGTACTCCGTACGGAATGACAATCCTGGGTACTCGTCGCAGATCATCATTGACATGGCATGGAACCTCCAAGTCACTGGACGCAGATACGAGAGTTCTGTTTTAAATTCGGACTGTGTTTGCCGCCGCATACGAGTCGCACAACGAGTGGCATGCATTATCGAAACAGAGCTATGAAACACCATCGGCCGAGATCTTCACAGTGAGCAGGAACAATCATTCATCACGCAGCCATTACATGTTTGAAGCGCACGCTTGAAGTGTTTCGACCTCGAATCGTGGCTTCCAACAGCGACACCAGTGCCGTTCATAGCGGGTCCCCTCCCATGCGAACGGTGCTGCTTTAAGAGATGAGCGCTGACAGAGGAAAACACGCGCGAATCGGTCAGCCTCTCGGTGGCACGCAAGCATCGCTCGCGTTTCTCGGAGTTTCGGTATCGGCAGACGGTATGGCTCAATGCAGCAGTTGGAAATCGCCGGAGTGGTGTCCTTGGAGCAGCGCTCATGGCCCTTAGTCAAGAGGACATTGCACCAGGTTGCGTGATCACACTTTGGCATTGGCTGTTTCAAGTCTTTTTTGAAGTTAATCAGAAGACATTTCCAATGTCGTACACATGCTTCAGCTACAACTTACGCTCGCACTTTCGAGGCGTCCTCGCGGGATGCAGACACGATTATGCATTGAGCTCCTTTTGGCTTTCTGTAAGGCGACCACAAATGAGCAAAATAGACGGTCAAACCTTCAGGAGCACACAAATCATGACTAGCGGTTGACTGGTATTCTGAGGATAGGCTAGAGCAGACTCAGGAGCATGGATGTTGTTCGTTTCGTCTTCGAAAACGCCCAGATCATAGTCGTAGAGGTTTGGGTTTCCTGGTGAAACTCATAGGTAAAGTGGTTTAGGCAGACATGTTGATGCGGGATCGAGAGCAACTTTATACAGCCCAGAGCGCGCGGGAAGGCCATAGCAAGATCTCGAATGAAGTTTGGACACCGAGACTTAGGATAAAAAGAAACGCGATGTTTTTTAACATACTTTCCAGAAGCAGAGACTAGACACTTTGCGATAAAGGAGATCTTGAAGAGCGCAACTTTTCATAGCGGCCTATCATCTTGGTTTTTGATCTCACCAAGATGTGCGGGCATTTCAAGGTCAACGGGCTGGGTGAAGGGGTAGGATGTGTATGTTCCAGTCTGTCCGCAAAGCCTCATGGATGATCTTATCAGTGGCTTCGACACGCACAAGGACATGATAAGGTTCGATAGGTCATTTTCGCACCGCATACGCTCGTGCGCCCAGCATTGTTAGCATTCTCGACCGCCTGTTAACAAAACACTTCCACGTGTATCGAACACCAGTGATTTCGAGTATCGTTTTTCCTCAACATGTCGGGGTTCTCAAGTACTTTCCGAAGTGGTGATGTAGAAGCTGGGGTGTTCATAGGTTCAGACTAGGTTCTTCAAAGGGAGGAGAATGGACGAAGGGCCTGCATCGAAGCTGTTGAGCATTCTATAGCGCTAGTGGGTTTCAAAGCTGTCACCACATTGGACATGGAAAAGAGTGAGAGACCGATGAAGACATGGAACTCTCTCAGCATCTGTTTGGAGAAGCAGAAGAGACATTCGAACGGTATTTCGAAAATTTGGAATGAGCGGTGACCACACTATGACATGACAAGTCTGTCTTTTGTAGAGGCGGGCAGAAGAAACATTAGCGTAAGGATCTGCAATTTTGTTGACTTCATAGGAAGCAAACTTGGTGGGTGAAGTGGAAGGTTTGTGGTTCTTGTATCTGCGGCTCCCCACTCTTCTTCTTGTAGCCGCACCGCGAGGGCGAAGTCTGGGGAGGCCGACGCTTGAAGCGTAGCTTGAGGTGCTGGTGGTAGAAGCATAGAGACTTCTGGGGAGCTCGTCATCTCGATCGATGGCTGTCTTTTGACGAGCCGCTCGTGGAACGCGACCCAATCGTCTAACATTTTCTTCTTCCCCTTTTCGAATGCTTCCTCATCGCAAGTCGCGTCAGCAGTTCCTTCCTCATTCATTGCGGCTGCCAACATATCCAACCTCATGAGAACCCAGGAATCGCGGATTGGCGACGTGGTGGGGTGCTGTGGGTGGAAGTGGATTTCGTGCTTGGGTGTTAGGGATCTTAGACTCTAAGACTGGAGCTGGAGCCCAAACGCACGATCTGGCCTCCTCTATCTCCCGTGCATCCATCTTGCGAAGAGCTTCTTTGCTTTCTTTTTCCGGGTCCTCACGCCAGCCAAGGGCCAAGACATGGTATGGCCGAAGACCACCGCTCCAGTGTCGACCAACTTGGCCGGGGTTTGCACTTTGCGAAACATTTTCGTTATGCGAGGTGTAAAGACCTGGACTGGATCATGGTGGTCATCTAAAGCCTTTGTCCTCTTCGTCCACATCTCCTTGTTCTTGTTCTTGTTCTTGCTTGTCCCAGTCGAGGAGACATGGTCGCAAGACTGACATGGAGCAAACGGACTGCTGGCAGCGTGCCACCATAGACTACGCGCAGCTTCAACTCCGTCTCTCGTTATCGACCCGTATACGTCTATGATGGCCTTCAAATCAAACAGGCATGCGGCCAAGTAGTAGCGATCCTTGGGAAGCTGGGACCTTGTCGAACACATCTCGTCAAAGGCGACTGGCTGAACCATGTTTCCAAAATCGGATCCAAATATCGTGATAGCACAACGGAACGAGTGAAGTCAACCCAAACGTATCCAAGCACGCCTAAAGTGGCAACGTGCGGCCTAGAGTCGGATGCAGAAGATAGTTCTCGGAAGTCCCAACCCTCTGGATGTTCCCTGAGGTGTCCCTTCAAGTTGATCCCGTCGTGTCCCGCCTTTTTCTTCTGCCACAGAATCAACTGCTCAAAAATTGCATGGTTTTTCTCCACCAGATCTTCGAACAGCTCAGACCCTTCCTTTCTTCTTTAGTTGAGATCTCGTCTTCGCCGTCCTTACCACGTGTTTTCTTGAACTCTTGCTTTCTGGTAATTTCGTGCTTCCCGTCATGAATTCTCAGTTTTCGGTTTTGGGCATTGATGAGGACACCAATGGTAGATTCGGGACCATGTTCGTTGAGATCATGCAACTGGCTTTCCTCAAAACCTTCGAAGACAGGCGCAAACCGACATTCAATTACGGTTCTTACAGATCCTACGAAGGAAGTCTGTATCGCGCATCGGTCTTCTCGATTTTGAAGCCTGGCTGTCGGCATCAGACTGGGTTTTGTTGTTTTCTTCTCAAGCTTTCCAATGCCCAGTGACATTGACTTTTGGATGTATGGCCTCAGACGGACATTCGCCCGGTGAAAGGTCTGTTTTAGTAAGTGCGGACACCTTCAGCTCTGAAAACTCAGAGAAGAATAGACAGAGCAAATCTTGTAGTGTTACAGAATACCTCAGCTACCGAACCGCCACGACAAGCAAACCACGTTGATCCTAGTGGTCATTCAAGGCTTTAGAAGACCTGAAACTAGCAGGGCTGCATGCGTGCCAGCACAGTAGCTTTCAAGAGGCAAACCGGAAAGACATACCCATGTACCACCCTGTTTTTCGTCGTTCTGCAATGGTGTTTGTTATGAGAACCAAGCACTCAGAGTGTGGATTCTTCGTATAGCCAACATAGGCGGCTCCAAGTTCATCAAGTAGCTTTGACCGAGCCCTAGAGGCTACAAAGCAGAGGCATAGAGGGTAGTCCTTGCCCTTTCGGTCATTTCTCAGAAGAAAGAGTGAACAGAATGACATAGAATTGTAGAGCGGAAACTTCGGTCGCACACAACCACGCAGGTGCCGGACAATGGTTCTAGATCGCCTCCAGGATTTCAGATTTCGGGAGGACCAACACTTCAGAAGATGATTGTAGGATTTGAAATGCTGCATGGGACATGGCGGGGAATGCTTTCAGAAGAGGAAGACAGGAAGAACATATACTTATCTGGCATTCCTTTTGAGTACATAGGGCAGAGAGTGCAGTTGTGGATACCGTAGAAAGGCACACGAAATGGGCTCTTGTGTGCTCACTACTGGTTCATCGCGTGCGCTATCCAGATCGTCGGGCGCATTAGTAGACTTTTTGAGGATTTGTGCGTATCATGCCAGCCTCTCAAATGAACACGACATGCACTCAAACCTTTCAGACTTGAATGTTGACAGTAGGATACCCGATCCGACATTGCGCTTCACATCGATGGTTTTGGCAGTCGCGCTAGCATAAGTCCAGAAGGTAGCACTTTCTATTCGAGCTTTAGAGACATATACGACAGCGAGTTTTGTTTGGAAGACTCTATAAACCTCGCGCTAGTCTTCTTTCAAAGCCCAAGAGGCGGGCGAAAAATAGCCAGCGAGCGTGGACATTTTGGAATTTTTGGTCAGAAGTGATAGATGTGAGTAGCTCAGAGTGAGATTTGGAGCCCTTATATGCCTTGATCGGGGCGCGTGTGACAAGGTCCCGAGAGGAGAAAGGGCGGAGAGAGCAAACAAAGCACATAGATGCTCTGGAATGCCGTTTGCATTCACTGAGGCAGAGAAGAGCCGGGCCCGTATTGCATATTATCCCGACATAAAATCTCGAAATGTGCGTTTTGGTAGCAGAGGGCTGGCCAGAACAGAGTAAAACATTTCTTGTGCGGACATCAATTTTGGGATGCCACATCGTGCCTGATCCTTATTACTTTGAGAAGAGAGAAGCATCAGGATATGTACCTTCTAGCTGTTTTGTTTTGATGACTTGGGAGAAAAAGATGTGCGTGATTGGAAGCCAAATGTTGGTTTTTGAAATTGTCTTTGGAGGATGTCAGTGATGCAAGAGGACTGGAGAGCAGGTTGGTATTTATACACCTCCACCGCTCGTTACGAGCACGTGCTGCACCTATCCAGCGTAAATCGAGGAACAGCTGGAAGGATGAAACATGGCCCTTTGCGTTTTAAGCTTTTGAACGTGTCGAAGCTGGAGAGAACGAGACAGACATATGTCTTCTTTGTGTTTGCTTTCACTGGGGTACCAGAGCGGGTAAAAAACACTGCACTTTTATTGTGTAAATAACACAGAAGAAAGTCTGTTGTTTACACTGCGTTAGGGGTGTATTTTACACTATA
>SWKW01000266.1:0-27818 GCA_011058865.1 Didymella keratinophila
CTCAAAGGCAGATGTACGAGAAATGGCAGATAAACTGCTAAGAGAGCGTGGCGCAAAGCCTGTTAGCAAGAACTGGGTTGACAACTTTATAACGCGCACACCGGATCTGCAGAAGCAATGGACCCGCCTATACGATCGCCAGCGAGCTGCCTGCGAGGACCCGGCGGTTATCCAGCCCTGGTTCACACTTGTTCAGTCCACAAAGGCGAAGTACAGTATTGCAGACAAGGATACATACAACTTTAACGAGTCTGGCTTCCTGATAGGCAAGATCTCATCGCAACTGGTGGTAACAGGCTCAGAGAAGCCTAGGAAGCGGAAGAAACTCCAGCCTGGCAATCGCGAGTGGGTTACCCTAGTACAAGGCGTCGGGGCGACAGGGAAGGTAATCCCACCGTTCCTTGTCCTCGCTGGCAAGGTTCTGATCTCTAACTAGTTTACTAAGGACCTGCCACGCGACTGGGTTATACAAGTAAGCCCTACTGGCTAGACTAACAACAATCTGGCGCTTGCCTGGCTTAAACACTTTAACTTGCATGCGAAGCCAGTTAGGGTGTACTGGCTACTTATTATTAACGGCCACGAGAGCCACTGCTCAGCGGAATTCCAGGATCGCTGCAAAGAGAAGAAGATAATCACTCTCTATATACTAGCACACTTGTCGCACTTGTTGCAGCCACTTAACGTCGCCTGCTTCTCGCCGCTGAAGCGCACGTATAGCGACGAGATCTCGGCCTTAGCACGCAGTCGCATCCACCATATTAATAAGGAAACCTTCCTACTAGCCTTTAAAGCAGCTTTTAAGAAGGCGTTTACAGCAGAGAACGTTCGCGCAGGCTTTAGAGGTGCTAGGCTAGTCCTACACAACCTAGAGGTTGTGTTATTAAAGCTTAATGTGCGTCTGCGCACGCTAACACTACCAAAACCCAGTAACGTCGCCTGGGAGCCGAAGACACCACGCAACGCTTATGAAATAGAGGAGCAGTTAACTCTGATTTAAAAGTGCATTTAAAACTATTAAGGGTCCCTAGCAAGTTTGTTAGATGAACAGGTTAAACAGTTAAGTAAGGGTGCTTAGCAGATAGCGTATAATATAGTGTTGCTGCAGGAGGAAGTAGGCTGCCTTTGAGACGCTGTAGAAGCGTCTACAAAGCGCAAGACCTGTAAGCGACGCTATATACGCGCAGAGGAGACTCTTACAATTGGAGAGGTAGCTGACTTAATTGCTGAAAAGGAGGCTGGGGGTTGTGGTAAGGGCGAGACGCCTGCGAAGAGGGTGCGCGCAGGGCGACGCTGCAGTTGTTGCAGTGAAATTGGACACAACTCCCGCACCTGTAAGGTGGAAATAGAGGACGCAGATAATAGCGAAGCTTCTGAATAATACTATCTAGGCCTGCAAGCAATTATTTATTGGTGTTGTGTTGTAGTATAGCACTGCGCAGGCGTTCTGCTGTCGAAAGTGCGGCGCTCGGTTGGGTGCGGCGCTCGCTTGTGAAACACGTTATGCTTGTCTATAATACTGTACTTTGCCTTTGTTAACTAAACAAGTATAAACTAGGGCTAGATAACTGCTAGGTCCTTATAGGCAGCTTACTAGTAACTATACTAGTAGGTCTATTACTTTTGCAGCTTAGGTGTGTGTTTTATAAAGTTATCAACCGAGTTCTTGCTAACAGGCTTTGTGTTGCGTGCGCAGAGCAGTCTATTAGCTATATCTTATATAAGAAGCTTTAATAGGAATATCCTTTATAGATCTTACTTAAGTATATGTTTAATAATTACCTCCTCCTCTAGCTTTGCTAGGCACTTTAAGTTTAGTTTGCAGTTATTTTAAGAGCATTGTCTAGCGCGTTAGGCCTATAGCATTAATTAAGGCACAGTATATACTGCTGCAGCACGTCTTTTACTCTAAATTTACTAAGAGGTAATGTTAGTTATAGCAAGATATATATTACTTTTAGTAGACGTGTTCTATAGTTAGTATTATTAAGATATTATGTTGCGTTGTTATAAAGGCGTGTTACTAGTGTTAAGTAGCCTACTTGCTTAGGTAGCCTGCTCACTTGTAAACCATGTTATATAGAGTTGCTGTTTAGCTGCTGTGTGTAGTATAGGTATAAGGTGCTATAGGAGGCTCTGCAGTAACCACACTACACACAGTAGCTATAGTATAACACTTCTTTAGTAATTTTACTATAGGAGCTGCTAAAGCTTTATACTTACCTTTTTAAGGTAATTCTATAGCTTTTTTAGTATTATAAGCTTGCTTACTACGCTCTCTTTAAGCTTTATATTTAGCTACTTCCTTAGCCTTCTTAGCTCTAGCTTACTTATACTCCTCCTTCTCCCTTACCTGCTACTTACGCCTCTCCTAAGTAAGCTTCTTGTTATATAGCTTATTAGTATACCTAAGCTTTACTATCTTAGCTTTTTAAAGTTCTTTTACTTTCTAATTTTGTTATTTTGTCCTCTTATCAGCTTATGCTTTCTCTACTCTACTAGAAGAGTAGAACTTAGCCTCCCTATAATAGTCCTTATAAGGCTAGAACTAAAGAGCTTTGCTCTTATTCTTATACTTCTTCTAAGTCCTAAGAACCTCTTTAAGGCCTACTATCTTATAGTAGAGGAGCTAGTTCTAGACTAAGATATAGTAGAGTAAGCAGCTAATCTTTCTAAGCTCCCTACTATTCTTATCCTTAGTAACTTTTTATAACAGAGTCTCTATTTTAAGCTAATTCTTACTAGAATAGACTAAAGAAGTGCTTATACTGCTGTTAGAGGCCTTAGAGGTATCTTTAGTAAAGTACTAAAGGATAATATAGGGCTAAAGAGGTAATATACCTATTATCTTAAAGGACCTAAGTATTAGCCCCTAAGTGAACGTGCTTGTCTAGGCCTTCTAGAATAGGTAAAAGAAGTTACTTTTCTTAATTACTAATAGTCCTTAGCTGCTATAAAGGTGTTCTATAAGATCCTTTAAGTATGCAGATAACAGAGGCTTAAATATTACTTTGTTAAGCAGCTACAGTATATAAGTTAAATAAAGAGAAAGGATAGCCAGAAGTATCCTGTTCTAATTATAGTAGTTAATAAAGTCTATTATTATATAAGAGCTGTAGCTGATAAGGATTAGGAGGTAGTACCTTCTTTAAGCTTTCTACTTAGAAAAGTAATTAAACACCTATCTAAGCTAAGTAAGTCCTAGCTTATTATTTGTCTAGCCTATAGGTAATAAAGAAATAAGCACAGAGTGTACTCCTAGCTTAAGTTCCTCTACCTAGTGTAATTAGATAGTGTTGTTAGTAGACTTATAGAGGAGGCTAGAGGGCAGAGCTAATCTATTGCTGTACACACACACTATAAGTGTTACCTAGGTATAATTACTATCTTAAAGTAATACCTTAACCTCCTTCTTCTCCTATATATCCCTGCTAAATATATACTTTATTCTTAAGTTAACTCCTATTATAAAGCCCTTCTTATCTATATTGTATATGTACTTAGCGTTTGCCTTATACTAAGTAATCTTATGCTATAGTAAGTTAAAGTATAGCTTATACTTGCTGTAGGAATTAGTGTTATAGCAATTACTGTCTGTACTAATAGAATACTAAGAGATAAGATAGATAGAGTGCTTATTAATAAAGTATATAACCTAGCTCTTACTTACTAGCTTCTGCGCAACTACTAACACAAAATCAGTAATTATCTCTCTTATAGAAGGTATATAATAAGTAGTAAGCTCTTCTATATACTTTATAAGCTCCTCCTCTTATAAGGCAGTAAGCTTCTAGTATGTTATACTCTTCTCCTCTTGCAAATACGTCTAGCCCCTCTACGTGTACATTAATATTAACTGCACAACACTATACGTTTTTGCTATTTTAGTCTACAGAATATTATCTTTAGATATATAAATATTTTACTCTGTAAGTGCTTCTTTTAATACTATTATATTATATTGCTATAGGGTTAAGATAATTATAGTGTTTTAGTAGTCTAGCACATTAACTAAATCTGCGCATTAAGTGCACAGACATAGTAATTAGTGCGCTGTTTCTAGGTGCCCTATAACTTATTTTTACCTCTAAACCCTTAAGGTAACAGTCTTGCTAATATTGCACTCTGCCCTGCAGTACTTAACTAAAGTTAAAAATTTTGTGTTCTAAGTTCTCTCTATATTTAGAAACATTATTACGCTTAAGACTTTAGGATTTACTTTATCTTAACTAGTATTCTTTGCTGCCTTATGTTACTGTGTAAGTACTATTAATAAGAGTACAATAAGCTGTAAACTTAGTAATTACGTACAACGTAAGAAGTCTGTATATGTAGTTAGATAGTTCCTAGCAATACCTGCTCTAGTAGTAGATGTCTAGTTAACTTCCCTCTTAATGCTCAACGTGTCTAACTATACGTAGTACAGCCTGTAATAGTTACAGGTTACAGCTGTAAATACAGTAAGTAATAGCTATAGTATAAGCCTATAGCTATACATAAAGCTGTACTACAGCTGTAGTATAGTAAGATTTAGTATTAATTAGATACCTGTAGCTTCTAATATTATTTTTTGTTTACTTTTACTATAATAACGTGTTTTCCTGTTAAGCGCTGTACTCTACCAAGTGCTACACTTTTAAAGGCATAACGCCTGCGCAATAACAACGCGTAATATCTTAACTATAACAACTCTCTAGACCCTATACTAAAGCCAACGTGCAGCTTATAATATATAATATCTTAAGATACTAAATTAAAAGTATTTAACATGCTAAGAGAGTCTATAAAGTGCCTGAATAAACGCTCTAACAGCAACACAACAGAACCTACTCTTAATATAGCTATAAGCTAAATTAAAAGCACCTTATTGTTAAAGTTATACCTAGACAAAGTCTAATATTATACTAGTTTAGGTTAGTTCTTAGGGATAGAGTACAGTTTCTAGATTAGTAGGGTTTCTGCGTCTAGACAAAGTCTAATATAGCAGAAGGGGTTTAATAGCTAGTAGCAGGATTAACTAACTGTAGTATTAAGGATAAGATTCTAATAACAAACTTAATTAACAAAGTTAAACACAAACTGTAGAGGTTATATTCCTACATACTATATACTATAACAATTATAATAGCTTACTAGGCTTACTATAAGCTGCCTAAGCTTAAGCTTACTAAGCTCAACATAAGCTGTATAAGCTTATTATATATAGTCTACTAGACCCACCTAGCTTAACTGCTAAGGGGTAAGCTAGTCACATAACTAGTAATTACGCTGTGCTGTAACTGTGCTGCTTATAGTATTTCTGTAGAGACATAGCGCTAGCCTGCTGTGCAATGCTAACAGCCTATTAGTATTAGCTAGATATAAGAGATTATAACACTATCCCCTCTCTTTCTAGGATTTGTCTTAAATCTTATTAGCTGTTCTTTATAAGCACTGCCCTGCTTACTTAGTTCCTATAGTATTATTATGTCCTCTATATTCTAAAAGCATCTACGTCTTAGTATTAAAATCTGTTAACACAATACTATTACGCCTATCTCTTATAATTGTTGCTTTGCTGCTAGCTGTAACTGTTTTATTATGCCTAATGCTAACTGTTCAAAGTGCGCTAAGTGCGTACGTGCTAGACGTCTGTGCGTTAACTTGTCTTAGGAGTCCTTAGACAAAATGCAGACAGAATATAAAAAGAAGGTTAAAGAGGATAAAAAACTTCTAGCAGAGGTAATTACACATCTGCTGTAAAATAAGAAAATTCTAGCTTAAGCAAAGGATAGGGCTATAAAGAAGGCTAAGTGCCTTATAAATAAGTTAGAGGAGTTAGACAAGGATATTTAGGCTAAGGAGATTAACTGCCCTACTACAGATATATTAGTTAAGTACTCTCCTACTATGTAGGCTACACTTAACTTATTAGATACTTCTACAAACTTTAGAACTTCCTTAGCAGTTATTAGCAATTTATAAGGTTTGTAGTTAGTTCCTACATATTTTCTAAATTAGGGTATCCTAACTACTTAACTAGGTACTTATTGCTGGTACCTTTATTATAGTGCTGTATTATTTTTTTAACTTCCTATTTGTCCTAGCTATCTGCCTAGTAATAGAAATCTTTCTAAATTAGTATTCTAGGGTCAGCTAGTTCTAACAGTAAAATATAGAACACAGGATAGATCTTTGCATCCTTAGGCAGCATAAGTTAATAGTTAACTAAGCTAATCTGCTTAGAAATAAAAAATAGTCTAACCTTAACCTTATCTAGTTTTTTTATTAGTTACTGTGTGCGTAGGTTTTTTATAAGGAGATAGACTTTATCCCCCTCCTTTAGCAGAGGTACTGTTTTTTATTTCTTATTAATATAAGAGATGCTCTGTAACTAAGCTTTAGTAATATTATCTAGTAATTTCTTGTGTACGTTCTTTAGTGCTTTAACTAAGGTTATTACTAATTCTGTTTAGATGTTACTGTCTAATAATCTAGTAAAGAGATTTAGGTGCCTTCTGTAGTTTATAAAGAACAGCGTGTAGCCTGTTGCTTCTAAAAGCTTATTATTATATGCAATTTGTGCTATAGGCAGTAGTAAACACTAGTTATCCTGCTGATAATTATAGTAGATCCTTAGGTACGTTTCTATTGTCTAGTTTACTCTTTTAGTCTGTCTGTCTGTCTGCAGGTAGTAGGCTGTGGATAGCTTCTTTTTAGTACCTAATGCTGCTAAGAGCGTAGTCTAGTAGTTTAATATAAAAGGCTTAACATAGTTTACAAGCAAGCAGGCTACCTAAGCAAGCAGGCTACTTAACACTAGCAACACGCCTTTATAGCAACGTTGCGCAATACTATGCAAATAAATTATAGGTTAGACAGAGTAATAATATTATTTAGAAGATTTGCTATTATCTATGTCCTCTATTTCTACCTTATAAGTGCAGGAATTGTGTCTAATCTCCCTATAACACCTACAGCATCGCCTAACACACACCCTCTTTATAGGCGTCTTGCCTACACTATAACCCTTACCCTCCTTTTTAGTAATTAAGTTAACTACCTTACTAACTATAAGCGTCTCCTCTGCATATATATAATGTTGCTTATAAGTCTTGCGCTTTATAAGCTCCTTAATAGCAGTTTGTATGTATGCCTGTTCCTCCTGCAGCAACACTATATTATACGCTATCTACTAAGCACCCTTACTTAACTGTCTAACCTGTTTATCTAACAAACTTGCTAGAGACCCTTAATAGATTTAAATCTACTTTTAAATTAGAGTTAACTACTCCTCTACTTTATAAGTGTTGCGTAGTGTCTTTAGCTCCTAGGCAATATTACTAGGTTTTAGTAGCGTTAGCGTGTGCAGGCGCATGTTAAGCTTTAATAACACTACCTCTAGGTTGTGCAGGACTAGCCTAGCACCTCTAAAGCCTATATAAATATTCTCTGCTATAAACGCCTTCTTAAAAGCTGCTTTAAAGGCTAGTAGGAAGGTTTCCTTATTAATATAGTAGATGCAACTGCGTGCTAAGGCTAAGATCTTGTCGCTATACATGCGCTTTAGTAGCAAGAAGCAGGCGACGTTAAGTAGCTGTAATAAGTGTAATAAGTGTGCTAGCATATAGAGAGTAATTATCTTCTTCTCTTTACAGTAATTCTAGAATTCTGCTAAGTAATAGCTCTTATAGCTGTTAATAATAAGCAACTAGTATGCCCTAACAGGCTTTGCATGCGTGTTAAAGTGTTTAAGCTAGGCAAGTGCTAGATTATTGTTAGTCTAGCTAGTAGGACTAATATTAATAACCTAGTCCTGTAGGAGGTCTCTAGTAAACTAGTTAGAGATAAGAACCTTGCCTATAAGGATAAGGAATAGTAGGATAACCTTCCCTGTTAACCTAACACCTTATACTAGAGTAACTTACTTATAATTACTAGGCTAGAGTTTCTTCTGCTTCCTAGGCTTCTCTAAGCCTGTTATTACTAGCTGTAATAAGATCTTGCCTATTAGGAAGCCAGACTTGTTAAAGTTATATATATCTTTGTCTATAATACTATACTTTGCCTTTATTAACTAAATAAGCGTGAACTAGGGCTAGATAACTGCTAGGTCCTTACAGGCAGCTTGCTAGCAATTATACTAGCAGGTCTATTACTTTTACAGCTTAGGTGTGCGTTTTATAAAGTTATTAACCTAGTTCTTGCTAACAGGCTTTGTGTTGCATGCGCAGAGCAGTCTATTAGCTATATCTTATATAAGAAGCTTTAATAGGAATATCCTTTATAGATCTTACTTAAGTATATGTTTAATAATTACCTCCTCTTCTAGCTTTGTCAGGCGCTTTAAGTTTAGTTCACAGTTATATTAAGAGCGTTGTCTAGCGCGTTAGGCCTGTAGCATTAATTAAGGCACAGTATATACTACTGCAGCATGTCTTTTACTCTAAATTTACTAAGAGGTAATATTAGTTATAGCAAGATATATATTACTTTTAGTAGACGTGTTCTGCAGTTAGTGTTATTAAGACATTACGTTGCGTTATTGCAAAGGCGTGTTGCCAGTGTTAAGTAGCCTGCTTACTTAGGTGGCCCGCTCGCTTGTGAACCACGTTATCCCTATTACTAATAATTAATTCTAGTATGCTATAGTAATAAATAATCCTATCCTTAAAGACATGTGCTAGTTGTTCAGCAGTATAGCTGTGTCTAAAAGGTATTATTTCAGCGTATTTAGTAAATTAGTCTACTACAACAAGATTAAGTCGTAGGTGTATCCTGTTACAGGATCCTTAGAGATTAGTAGCTAAGTAACAAAGTCTATTATAATATTTGTCTATAGTGCTGTTAGTAGTTCTATTGCCTGTGCTTCTCTATACTTAGTGTGCGTGCTGTGCTTGTTCTGTTAACAGCTTATATAATTCTTAATAAACTTACCAACCTTGTTGCGCATGTTTAGAAACTTGTAATACTGTTTAATAAGTTCTATTGTTTATGTAATACTAGGGTGTCTATAAAGCAGGTTATTATAGTAACTACTTATAACTTCTTCCTCTAATTCCTCTAGTACTTATACTAGTGTGTAGTGTTCTCCTTAAACTACTATTATAAGGTTAAGCTGCTAGGATAGTCCTAGTAACCTATCTAAATTCTTTCTAAGAATAGCAAATTTGTTAATTGTCTTTTTGCCTGCAAGGTTATCATATTAACTAAGTACATCTGCTCTGCTGTTTTCCTTTCCTAGTGTGTATAGTATCTTAAACTTGCATTAACTAAGTATTTCTAACTAATAAACTTATTATCTGTTTAGAACCTTAGTAGTTATAAAATATACTAAGTTCTTATAATCTGTGTAAATAGTAAGCTCTAAGCAGCTTTCTGCGTAGACTCTCTAGTGCTATAATATATTAACAATAGCTATAAGTTCCTTATTATGCACATTGTAGCATTCTTCTAGTGCTGTAAACTTCCTTAAATAGTAGGTAATTAGGTGCTACTGCCTGTCTTGTTCTTGTATAATGCAAGCTCCTAATGCTAAATCTAGAGTATCTGTTTTAAGGCGTATTAGTTTGCTGCTCTTAAATATAATTAACGTAGGTAGCTTAATGCATGCTTACTTAAGCGCTTAAAAGGTGTCTGCCTGTGCCTGTTCCTACTTAAATAGTGTGTCCTTCTGCGTAAGTTTTGTAAGCAGTAAGGCCTTTGTAGAGTAGTTCTTAATAAAGTGTTAGTTAAAGTCAATAAACCCTAGGAACTCCTAGATCCCTTTAACTCATTTAGGTGTTAGCTAATCTTTCACAACCTAGATCTTCTTATTACTTATTTTAACTTTATATCTTCCTATAACATAGCTAAGGAATTTAACTTCTTCCTTATACTATTTGCACTTCTCTAGCTTTAGCCTAAAGTCTGCTTTTACTAAGCAGTCTAACACTTGTCTTACGTAGACCTTGTGTTCTTCTAGTGTCTAACTATATACTAGGATATTATTAAGGTATACTACTACAGTAATGTCTAGATGTTCTTGTAGTACATTGTTAATTAACGCCTAGCACACTGCTAGCGCATTAGTTAGCCTAAATAGCATAACTGTGTACTTAAAATAACTATAACAGGTTCTAAACGCTGTCTTCTATTCTTTGCCTTTCTTTATGCGTATAAGGTTATACGCTCTGCGTAAGTTAAGTGCAGTAAAGAACTTCGCTCCTAAGAGTCTATCTTATAACTCTTATATGTTAGGCAGCAGATAATAATTCTTAACTGTAATATTGTTAAACTTCTAGTAATTAACGCAAAGCCTTAGCTTGCTGTCCTTTTTTAGTATAAAGAGAATAAGGAATCCTGCTAGGGATTAGGATCTTCTAATAATCTTCTTTATAAGGTTCTCCTTAATATACTTGCGTAGTATCTTAAGCTCTTTCTTAGATAGTTAGTATATAGGCCTAAAGGGTAGTCCTTTCCCTTTCTTAAGTTTAATCTCGCAATCCTAGGGTTAATACTTAGGTAGCGCTTTTATAGATAACTCTTCCTTAAACATCTAGGCATATTAATAATATATATCTAGTATAGCACGAGGTGCACTCTTAGTCTCCTTAATTATTATAGAGAGGCTCTCCTAGTCTCTATAATTAACTGCTCTTTCTTAGCGCGTCTTGTGTGTTAAAGAGATATTGTTAATCTCCTTCTTATCTACTAGCTCTAGCGTAGGCTGCGTAGGATAGCATGTAGTAGTGCTGCATCTACACCTGTTAAATTAAAGCGTTCTTTTTGTCTAGTTAACATATAGGTTATACTTCCTTAACTATAGTAGTCCTAGTATAATATTATAAGTAGCTGTCATAAGAATGTCTAGGTCTAACTCTTCCTTATAGTGTTGTACTCAGAAGGGTGCACCTTAAACTTTAAGCGTAACTGTTTCTTCCCCTAGCATTAGTCCTCTGTTAGTAACTTACAAGGGGTACAGATTTATCGTATACTATAGCTTAAGTCTAGCTTATTCTACTGCTGTGCAGGACACATAATTTCCCTAAGCACCTAAGTCTAATAATACCTTTAGCTTTACATCCCCTATAGAGACTATAAGTTTAATAAGGTAATTAGTCTAAATAGAATTAATAGATTAACCCCTAAAGCCTGCTGTCACAATTCTAAAAAAAGGCTCCTTATCTCTAAATTCATTGCAGTGCTTGCTGTTATAGTATAAGTCGCAATCTCTGTTTAAGTAATACTGCTAGTGCAGATTATAGCAACTTCTGTTAATAACAAGTTATATCTAAATAATCTTTTGCAGGTTGTTAGTACCTAGAAAGTGCAACTTCGAGCGTTTGTTCTATAGGTGCACTGCACATATGTCCTTCTTACAGTCATACTACTGCAGCTTACAGTTGTTCTTCTAGCTAGGAAACTAGCTAGATTTTAACTTAGCGTTGTAGTGTACTACGTAATAGTTAAAAGGGCACGCAGTCTATAATTATAGTCTATGCCTGAAGTTTTAGAAGTCTAGGTTGTACTCTAGTTGCGGGCTAACAACTATTATTAGCTTCCTGTTAAAGTCTAGTTCTAAGAGATGCTTCTGATCTCTATTAGATTTCTTAATTTAGTTAAGAGTAGCTTGGTTGTTCTGCGCCTATTCCTTAATCTATTTGCTGTCCTACTCTATCCTAGTCTTAAGTAGGTTATTAATTACTACAAGGGCTTGCTTGCAGTTGTTCTGAAACTTGATTTCTGTAGCAGTGTCCTCTGTTTGTGTCCCTATATTATAATATTGCTAACAGAATAACTTTTTAATCTAGTTCTGTGTTGTAGTAGGGTTGTATTTGTTAATGTAACAGAATTCTTTCCTATACTTGTTATATATAAGGCTGTTTTTAATAATAACTCCTATATCTGCAGTTTCTCTTAGGGTCTGCTTAACCTACTGCTCGGTTTCTTGTTATAGGGCCCTGGCCTAGCAATATTGTCCTTGCTGCTTAGAGCGTGTTATTATAGGCTTAAAGAATTTATAGTGTAGTATAGGTGCATAATTAAAGCAATCTTTAGTGTAGTCCTAGGTGTTGTCTTGTTCTAACTTAATATCCTCTAGGAGCTGTCCTATATCTTTTGTAAGACGCCCTATGTCTTTAGAGAGAACTTCCTATTCTTCTCTATTATCTACGTCTTTATAGGAAAGTACGTTCAACTAGTAAATAACCTTATTCTTTATTTAGCAGTCCCTAGGGAAATGTCCTAGCTTACTACAGTTATAGCAAGTTAACTTAGTTTTATTATTTATACTTCCTTTTATATTCTATTGCTCTGTTCCTTTGTTAAGATTAGATAAATCTATAGCAGCAGGTCTGTAATATCTACTTCCTATGTTATTATAGATGCGTTGTCCTGTATTAGATTAATAACAACTACTGCGCTGTCTGCAGTTAATGTTGTTGCTGCGCTATTAGTTGTTGCGTAGTAGCAGGCGTTTATTAGTTAAGACTACACGTGCTCTAGGATTGTCTTAAAGCTCTTACTATAACTTATAGAGCTTAACATTAATATTAATTGCTGTGTTAATAAGGTTATTAAGGGTGTTAGTACTAGCGCTAGTACATATTAGCTTAGTCTTAACAGCTAGTTTAAGACCTTGTCTAAACATAGTTATTAGAGCAGTGTTGTCCTAGTTAGTGTTAGCAGATAGCTGCTAGAACTCTGCAGCATAATTAGTAGCTAACTTAGTCTAACAAACGCACTAAATCTTATATTAAGTAATTATAAGTTTGTTTAAGATACTAAAAACAGGCTTAATCTTTTCCTTAAACCTATTAAAGTCTTAGACCTATTTGTCTACTTTATCTAGGGCTTCTCCTGCATTAGTCTGCTAGATAAAGGGCTTAATCTACTTAAAGGCATTGCTATATATATAGCTAGACATAAGAGTAACTTGTTTTTCTTTAGGAACTCTTTCTCCTTAGAGCATAAAGAAGAGGTCCTATTGCATAAGCTAGTTATTAAGCTTAGCACAGTCTCTATAATAGAGATCTAGCTTATTAACGTTAATGTTGGTAGCCTTAATAGGGTTAGTTATAGTTGTGTTATACAAATAAGAGCTAGTAGGAGTAGCACGTGATCCTAAGGTAGTACTTATCTTAAGGGTGTTCAAAGTGTTAAAGTTATACCTAGATAAAGTCTAATATTGTACTAGTTTAGGTTAGTTCTTAAGGATAGAGTATAGTTTCTAGATTAGTAGGGTTTCTGTGTCTAGACAAAGTCTAATATAGCAGAAGGGGTTTAATAGCTAGCAGCAGGATTAACTAACTATAGTATTAAGGATAAGATTCTAATAACAAACTTAATTAACAAAGTTAAACACAAACTATAAGGGTTGTGTTCCTACATACTATATACTATAACAATTATAATAGCTTACTAGGCTTACTATAAGCTGCATAAGCTTAAGCTTACTAAGCTCAACATAAGCTGTATAAGCTTATTATATATAGTCTACTAGACCCACCTAGCTTAACTGCTAAGGAGTAAGCTAGTCACATAACTAGTAATTATGCTGTGCTGTAACTGTGCTGCTTGTAATACTTCTATAGAACATAGCGCTAACCTGCTGTGCAATGCTAACAGGCTGTCAGCATTAGCTAGATATAAGAGATCATAACAGTATCTCCTGTAGTTTATAAAGAACAGCGTGTAGCCTGTTGCTTCTAAAAGCTTATTATTATATGCAATTTGTGCTATAGGTAGTAGTAAAACCTAATTATCCTGCTGTTAATTACAGTAGATTCCTAAGTACGTTTCTATTGTCTAGTTCACTCTTTTAGTCTGTCTGTCTGTCTGCAGATAGTATGTAGTAGATAGCTTTTTCTTAGTACCTAGCACTGCTAAGAGCGTGGTCTAATAGTTTAACGTAAAGAGCTTATTCCTATTGCAAATAATTAATTCTAGTAACGTGTTTCACTAGCAAGCGCCCTACCCTACCAAGCGCCCCACAAACACTGTCAACACGACAGCGCAACAACAACGCGTAATATCTTAATAATACTAAGTTAAACAAACCTACTCTAAAGCTAATATACAGCTTACTATCTCTAATATTTAAACTTAGCAGATTAAAACTCTGCAATATACTAAGTTAATCTATAACATGCCTTAACGCATAATATAGCAGTAACGCGCAAACACACGCTCTTAACACAACTGCAAGCTAAACGCAAAGCGCCTTATAAAGCTAGAAGAGGAGGCAGTTATACTATATATACTTAAGGAGTCTAATTATAGACTACCCCCCTTAAAGGTAGATGTGTAAGATATAGTAGATAAACTGCTAAGAGAGCGTAGTAGTAACGCTGTTAGCAAGAACTAGGTTAATAGGTTTATCTAGCGTACACCTAAGCTATAAATATAATAGACCTGTCTGTACAATTGCCAGCAAGCTGCCTGCAAGGACCTAGTAGTTATCTAGCCCTAGTTCACACTTGTTTAGTTAATAAAGGCAAAGTATAGTATTATAGACAAAGATATATATAACTTTAACAAGTCTAGCTTCCTAATAGGCAAGATCTTGTTATAGTTGGTAGTAACAGGCTTAGAGAAGCCTAGGAAGCAAAAGAAACTCTAACCTAGTAATTACAAGTAGGTTACCTTAGTATAAGGCGTCAGGTTAATAGAGAAGGTTATCCTACTATTCCTTATCCTTACTAGCAAGGTTTTAATCTCTAACTAGTTTACTAAGGACCTGCTATATAACTAGGTTATATAAGTAAGCCCTACAGGCTAGACTAACAATAATCTAGCGCTTACCTAGCTAGAACACTTTAACTTGCATGCAAAGCCTGTTAGGGTCTACAGGCTGCTTATTATTAATAGCTACAAGAGCTACTACTTAGTAGATTTCTAGGATTACTGCAAAGAAAAGAAGATTATTACTCTCTATATACTAGCACACTTATTGCACTTGTTGCAGCTACTTAACATTGCCTGCTTCTTACTGCTAAAGCGCCTATATAGTAATAAGATCTTAGCCTTAGCACGCAGTCACATCTACTATATTAATAAGGAAACCTTCCTGCTAGCCTTTAAAGTAGCTTTTAGTAAGGCGTTTACAGTAGAGAACGTTCGCGCAGGCTTTAGAGGTGCTAGGCTAGTCCTACATAACCTAGAGGTAGTATTATTAAAGCTTAATATACGCCTGCGCACGCTAACTCTACTATAACGCAGTAACGTTCCTTAGGAGCTAAAGACACCGCGCAACACTTATAAAGTAGAGGAGCAGTTAGCTCTAATTCAAAAGCAGATGTAAATCTATTAAGGGTCTCTAGCAAGCTTGTTAGATAAGCAGGTTAAATAGTTAAGTAAGGGTGCTTAGCAGATAGCGCATAATATAGTGTTATTGCAGAAGGAAATAGGCTGCCTTTAAGACACTGTAGAAGCGTCTACTAAGCGCAAGACCTGTAAGTAACATCATATATATATAGAAGAGACCCTTATAGTTAGCAAAGTAGCTAACTTAGTTACTAAAAAGGAGGGTAGTAGTTATAGTAAGAGTAAGACACCTGTAAAGAGGGTGTATAGAGGACAACGCTACAGCTATTATAGGGAGATTAGACACAACTCCTATACCTGTATAGTAGAAATAGAGGACATAGAGGGTAGTAAAGCTTCTAAATAATATTATTATATTATTTAACCTATAATTTAACAGCGTAGTATTGCGCAAAGTTGTTGTAACAGCGTGTTGCTAGTGTTAGGTGGCCAACTTGCTTAGTTGGCCGGCTCGCTTATAAAACACGTTAATAAGATCTTAGCCTTAGCACGCAGTTATATCTACTATATTAATAAGGAAACCTTCCTACTAGCCTTTAAAGTAGCTTTTAAGAAGGTGTTTACAGCAGAGAACGTTTGCGCAGGCTTTAGAGGTACTAGGCTAGTCCTACACAACCTAGAGGTTGTGTTATTAAAGCTTAATGTGTGTCTGCACATGCTAATACTACTAAAACCTAGCAATATTGCCTAGGAGCTAAAGACACTATATAACGCTTATAAAGTAGAGGAGCAGTTAACTCTAATTAAAAAGTACATTTAAATCTATTAAGGGTCCCTAGTAAGTTTATTAGATAAGTAGGTTAAATAGTTAAGTAAGAGTGCTTAGTAGATAGCGCATAATATAGTATTACTGTAGGAGGAAGTAGGCTGCCTTTAAGATACTGTGGAAGCGTCTACTAAGTATAAGACCTATAAGCAATGCTATATACGCGCAGAGGAGACTCTTATAATTAGAGAGGTAGCTAACTTAATTACTAAAAAGGAGGCTAAGGGTTGTAGTAAGGGCGAGACGCCTATAAAGAGGGTGCGCGCAGGGTAACGCTGCAGTTATTACAGTAAAATTAGACACAACTCCTACACCTATATAGTAGAAATAGAGGATATAGAGAATAGCAAAGCTTTTAAATAATATTATCTTAGTTTATAAGCTGTAATTTATTATTACTGTGTTACAGTATAGCGTTGCACTATTATATTAACAGTGTTTATAGGGCGCTTAGTAGGGTAGGGCGCTTGCTAGTGAAACATGTTATGCTGTAGTAACAGATAATCTAATCCTTAAAGACGTGTATAAGTTGTTTAGCAGTGTAACTGTGTCTAAAAGGTCTTATTTTAGCGTATTTAGTGGATTAGTCTACTATAATAAAGATTAAGTTACAGGTATATCCTGTTACAGGATCCTTAGAGGTAGGGAGCTGTGTAACAAAGTCTATTATAATATTTATCTATAACATGTTTCACAAGCGAGCCGGCCACCTAAGCAAGTCAGCCACCTAACACCAGCAACACGCTGTCACAATAACTTCGCGTAATGTCTTAACAACACAAGCTGTAAAATATATATACTAAAAGCAATATATTTCTTACTATGACTAATATTGCTTTTTAATAAATTTAGAGCAAAAGACATGCTGCAGCAGTATATACTGTGCCTTAATTAACACTACAAGACTAACGCGCTAGACACTGCCCTTAACGCAACTATAAGCTAAACTTAAAGCGCCTTACAAAGCTAGAAGAGGAGGCAGTTATACTATATATACTTAAGGAGTCTGATTGTAGATTACCCCCCTTAAAGGCAGACGTGCAAGATATAGCAGATAGACTACTCTGCAAGCGCAACACAAAGCCTGTTAGTAAGAACTAGGTTAATAACTTTATAAAGCGCACACTAGAGCTGCAAACGCAATAGACCTGTCTATATAATTGCCAGCAAGCTGCCTGCAAGGACCTAGCAGTTATCTAGCCCTAGTTCACACTTGTTTAGTTAATAAAGGCAAAGTATAGTATTATAGACAAAGATATATATAACTTTAACAAGTCTAGCTTCCTAATAGGCAAGATCTTGTTATAGTTAGTAGTAACAGGCTTAGAGAAGCCTAAGAAGCAAAAGAAACTCTAACCTAGTAATTATAAGTAGGTTACCTTAGTATAAGGTGTTAGGTTAACAGGAAAGGTTATCTTACTATTCCTTATCCTTACTAGTAAGGTTTTAATCTCTAACTAGTTTACTAAGGACCTGCTACGTAACTAGGTTATATAAGTAAGCCCTACAGGCTAGACTAACAATAATCTAGCACTTGCCTAGCTAGAACACTTTAACTTGTATATAAAGCCTGTTAGGGTCTACAGGCTGCTTATTATTAACAGCTATAAGAGCTACTACTTAGCAGAATTCTAGGATTACTATAAAGAGAAGAAGATAATTACTCTCTATATACTAGCACACTTGTCACACTTGTTGCAGCTACTTAACGTTGCCTGCTTCTTACTACTAAAGCGCCTGTACAGTAATAAGATCTTAGCCTTAGTATATAGTTGTATCTACTATATTAATAAGGAAACCTTCCTGCTAGCCTTTAAAGCAGCTTTTAGTGAGGTGTTTATAGTAGAAAATATTTACGCAGGCTTTAGAGGTACTAGGCTAGTCCTACACAACTTAGAGGTAGTGTTATTAAAGCTTAATGTGCGCCTGTGCACGCTAACTCTACTATAATATAGTAATAATTACCTAGGAGCTAAAGACACTGTGTAACGCTTATAAAGTAGAGGAGTAGTTAACTCTAATTTAAAAGCAGATTTAAATCTATTAAGGGTCTCTAGCAAGCTTGTTAGATAAGTAGGTTAAATAGTTAAGTAAGGGTACTTAGTAGATAGTATATAATATAGTATTATTGTAGGAGGAAATAGGCTGCCTTTAAGACGCTGTAGAAGTGTCTACTAAGTATAAGACCTGTAAGCAATATTATATACGCGTAGAGGAGACCCTTATAGTTAGCAAAGTAGCTAATTTAGTTACTAAAAAGGAGGGTAGCAGTTATAGTAAGGGTAAGACGCCTATAAAGAGGGTATATAGAGGATAACGCTGCAGCTGTTATAAGGAGATTAGACACAACTCCTATACCTGTATAGTAGAAATAGAGGACATAGAGGGTAGTAAAGCTTCTAAATAATATTATTATATTATTTAACCTGTAATTTAACAGCGTAGTATTGCGCAAAGTTGTTGTAACAGTGTGTTGCTAGTGTTAGGTGGCTAACTTGCTTAGGTAGCTGGCTCGCTTGTAAAACACGTTAGTGCTGTTAGTAGTTCTATTGCCTGTGCTTCTCTATACTTAGCGTGCGTGCTGTGTTTGTTCTGCTAACAGCTTACGCAACTCTTAATAAACTTACTAACCTTATTGCATATGTTTCAAAACTTATAATGCTGTTTACTAAGTTCTATTGTTTATATAATACTAGGGTGTCTATAGAGCAGGTTATTATAATAACTGCTTATAACTTCTTCCTCTAATTCCTCTAGTACTTGTGCTAGTGTGTAGTGTTCTCCTTAAACTACTATTATAAGGTTAAGCTGCTAGGATAGTCCTAGTAACCTATCTAAATTCTTTCTAAGAATAGCAAATTTATTAATTATCTTTTTACCTGCAAGGTTATAGCATTAACTAAGCGCATCTGTTCTACTGTTTTCCTTTCCTAGTGTGTATAGTATCTTAAACTTGCATTAACTAAGTATTTCTAACTAATAAACTTGTTGTCTGTTTAGAACCTTAGTAGTTATAAAATATACTAAGTTCTTATAATCTGTGTAAATAGTAAGCTCTAAGCAGCTTTCTGCGTAGACTCTCTAGTGCTATAATATATTAACAATAGCTATAAGTTCCTTATTATGCACATTGTAGCGTTCTTCTAGTGCTGTAAACTTCCTTAAATAGTAGGTAATTAGGTGCTATTGTCTATCTCTTTCTTGTGTAGTACAAGCTCCTAATGCTAAGTCTAAGGTATCTGTTTTAAGGCGCGTTAGTTTGCCGCTCTTAAACATAATTAACATAAGTAGCTTAATGCACGCTTGCTTAAGTAATTAAAAGGTGTCTTCTTGTGCCTGTTCCTACTTAAACAGTGTGTCCTTCTGCATTAGTTTTATAAGCAGTAAGGCCTTTATAGAGTAGTTCTTAATAAAGCGTTAGTTCAAGTTAATAAACCCTAGGGATTCTTAGATTCCTTTAACTAATATAGGCGTTAGCTAACCCTTTACAACTTAAATCTTTTCTTTGCTTATCTTAACTCTATTCCTCCCTATAATATAGCTAAGGAATTCTACTTCCTCCTTGTGCTATTTGCACTTCTCTAGCTTCAGCCTAAGGTCTGCCTTTTCTAAGCAGTCTAACACTTGTTACACATAGACTATGTGTTCTTCTAGCGTCTTGCTGTACACTAGGATATTATTTAGGTATACTACTACAGTAATGTCTAAATACTCCTAGAGCATATTATTAATTAATGCTTAATATACAGCTAGGGCGTTAGTTAGCCTAAATAGCATAACTGTATACTTATAGTAACTATAATAGGTTCTAAACACTGTCTTCTATTCTTTGCCTTTCTTTATACGTATTAGGTTGTACGCTCTGCGCAAGTTAAGTGCAGTAAAGAACTTTGCTCCTAAGAGTCTGTCTTATAACTCTGTTATATTAGGTAGCAGGGAACAGTTCTTAATTGTAATATTGTTTAATGTCTAGTAATTAACGCAAAGCCTTAGGCTGCTGTCCTTCTTTAGTATAAATAGAATAGGAAATCCTGCTAAGGATTTAGATTATCTAATAAAGCCTTTTACTAGGTTCTCATTAATATACTTATAAAGTATCTTTAGTTTCTTCTTAGATAACTAGTAAATAGGCCTAAAGGGTAGTTCTTCCCCTTTCTAGAGTTTAATCTCACAATCCTAAGGTTAATACTTAGGTAGAGCTTGTATAGATAACTCTTCTTTAAATATCTAGGCGTACTAATAATACACATCTAGTATAGCAGGAGGTGCACTCTTAGTCTCCTTAATTATTACAGAGGGGCTCTCTTAGTCTGTATAATTAACTGCTCTTTCTTAGCGCGTCTTATATGTTAAAGAGATGTTATTAATCTCCTTCTTATCTACTAGCTCTAGCGTAGGCTGTGTAAGGTAGCGTATAGTAGTACTACATCTACACCTGTTAAATTAAAGCGTTCTCTTTGCCTAGTTAACGTAACGTGTTTTACTATTAAGCGCTGTACCCTACTAAGCGCTGCACTTCTAAAGGCACAATGCCTGCGCAATAATAACGTATAATGTCTTAACTACAACAACCCCCTAGACCCTATACTAAAGCTAATATGCAGCTTATAATATATAATATCTTAAGATACTAAATTTAAAGTATCTAACGTGCTAAGAAAGTCTATAAAGTGCCTAAATAAACACTCTAATAGCAACATAACAGAACCTGCTCTTAGTATAACTATAAGCTAAATTAAAAGCGCCTTATAAAGCTAGAAGAGGAGGCAGTTATATGTTACGATCCACAGAACACAGGGTCACGACGAGTATTACACTCCAGTGCGGCACAGCAAGAATCACCAGCCAGAGTAATTATATATATAACTAGACTAGGAACGCCTCCTTACTAATTAGAGTATGTTACGTAACAACTAATCAGAAAGCTTAGCAGTAATTAGTATAATTAGTAATTAGTACAATCAGTAATTAGTATAATTAGCACAATTAGTATCACTAAGCACTCTGCATATCTCCTTAGTATATATCACCTAGGAACACAACCCTTAAGGTTTATGTTCAACTTTGTTAATTAAGTTTGTTATTAGAATCTTATCCTTAATACTATAGTTAGTTAATCCTGCCGCTAGCTATTAAACCCCTTCTGCTATATTAGACTTTGTCTAGACGCAGAAACCCTACTAATCCAGAAACTGTACTCTATCCCTAAGAACTAACCTAAACTAGTACAATATTAGACTTCGTCTAGGTACAACTTTAATACTTTAAACACCCTTAAGATAAGTACTACCTTAGGATCACGTGCTACTCCTACTAGCTCTCATTCGCACAACACAACTATAACTAACCCTATTAAGGCTACCAACATTAACGTTAATAAGCTAGATCTCTATTATAGAGACTGTGCTAAGCTTAATAACTAGCTTATGCAATAGGACCTCTTCTTTATGTTCTAAGGAGAAAGAGTACCTAAAGAAAAACAAGTTACCCTTGTGTCTAGCTATATGCGTAGTAACGCCTTTAAGTAGATTAAGCCCTTTATCTAGCAGACTAATACAGGAGAAGCCCTAGATAAAGTGGACGAATAGGTCTGAGACTTTGACAGGTTTAAGGAAAAGATTAAGCCTGTTTTTAGTATCTTAAATAAACCTACAATTACTCAACGTAAGATTTAGCATATTTGTTAGACTAAGTCAGCTGCTAATTATACTGCGGAGTTCTAGCAGCTATCTGCTAATACTAACTAGGACAACACTGCCCTAATAACTATGTTTAGACAAGGTCTTAAACTAGCTGTTAAGACTAAGCTAATACGCACTAGCGCTAGCACTAACACCCTTAACAACCTTATTAACATAGTAATTAATATTGATGTTAAGCTCTATAAGTTACAGCAGGAGCTTTAAGACAATCCTAGGGCGCGTGTAGTCTTAACTGACAAATACCTGCTACTACGCAACAACTAATAGCGCAGCAATAATATTAACTGCAGACAGCGCAGCAGTTGTTATTAATCTAATATAGGACAACGCATCTACAACAATACAGGAAGTAGATATTATAGACCTGCTACTATAGACTTATCTAATCTTAACAAAGGAACAGAGTAATAGAACAAGAAAGGAAGCACAAACAACAAAACTAAGTTAACTTGCTATAACTATAGTAAGCCAGGACATTTTACTAGGGACTGCCAAATAAAGAACAAGGTTATTCACTAGTTAAACGTACTTTCCTACAAAGACATAGATAACAGAGAAGAATAAGAAGTTCTCTCTAAAGACATAGGGCGTCTCACAAAAGACATAGGACAACTCCTAGAGGATATTAAGCTAGAACACAACAATACCTAGGACTACACTAAAGATCGCTTTAATCACGCACCTACACTACACTACAAATTCTTTAAGCCTATAGTAACACGCTTAGAGCAACAAGGACAACATCACCAGCCTAGGGCCCTATAACAAGAAACCTAGCAGTAGGTTAAGCAGACCCTACAGGAAGCCACAGATACAGGAGTTACTGTTAAAAACAGCCTTATATACAACAAATATAGGAAAGAATTCTGTTACGTTAACAAATACAACCCTATCACAACACAAGACTAGATCGAAAAGTCATTTTGCTAGCAGTATTATAATACAGGGACACAAACAGAGAACGCTGCTGCAGAAATTAAGTTTCAGAACAACTGCAAGCAAGCCCTTGTAGTAATTAATAACCTACTTAAGACTAGGATAGAGTAGGACAGCAAATAGATTAAGGAATAGGCGCAGAACAACCAAGCTACTCTTAACTAAATTAAGAAATCTAATAGAGATCAGAAGCATCTCTTAGAACTAGACTTTAACAGGAAGCTAATAATAGTTGTTAGCCCGCAACTAGAGTACAACCTAGACTTCTAAAACTTCAGGCATAGACTATAATTATAGACTGCGTGCCCTTTTAACTATTACGTAGTACACTACAACGCTAAGTTAAAATCTAGCTAGTTTCCTAGCTAGAAGAACAACTGCAAGCTACAGTAGTATAACTGCAAAAAGGACATATATGCAGTGCACCTATAGGACAAGCGTTCTAAGTTGCACTTCCTAGGTACTAACAACCTACAGAAGATTATTTAGATGCAACTTGTTATTAACAGAAGTTGTTACAATCTGCACTAGCAGCATTACTTAAACAGAGATTGCGACTTGCACCGCGACAGCAAGCACTGCAATAGATTTAGAGATAAGGAGCCTTTTTTAGAATCATAACAACAGGCTCTAGGGATTAATCTATCAATTCTATTTAGACTAATTACCTCATTAAACTTACAGTCTCTATAGGGGATGTGAAGTTAAAGGCATTATTAGACTCAGGTGCTTAGGGAAACTATATATCCTACACAGCAGTAGAACAAGCTAGACTTAAGCTACAGTACAAGATAAACCTGTACCCCTTGTAAGTAGCTAACAGAGAACCAATACTAGGGGAAGAGACAGTCACGCTTAAAGTTTAAGGTGCACCCCTACAAGTACAACACTATAAGGAAAAGTTAGACCTAGATATTCTTAGGACAGCTACCTACAATATTATATTAGGACTACTATAGTTAAGGAAGCATAACCTATATATTAACTAGGCAAAAAGAACGCTTTAATTTAACAGGTGTAGATACAGCACTACTATATGCTATCCTACGCAGCCTATACTAGAGCTAGTAGATAAGAAGGAGATTAATAATATCTCTTTAACACACAAGACGCGCTAAGAAAGAGCAGTTAATTGTGCAGACTAAGAAAGCCCCTCTGCAATAATTAAGGAGACTAAGAGTGCACCTCCTACTATACTAGATATATATTATTAGTACGCCTAGATATTTAAAGAAGAGTTATCTACAAAAGCGCTACCTAAGCATTAACCTTAGGATTGCAAGATTAAACTTAAGGAAGGGAAAGAACCACCCTTCAGGCCTATATACTAGTTATCTAAGAAAGAGCTTAAGATATTGCGCAAGTACATCAAGGAAAACCTTACAAAAGGATTTATTAGGAAATCCAAATCCCTAGCAGGATTCCCTATTCTCTTTATACTAAAAAAAGACAGCAAGCTAAGGCTTTACGTTAACTACTAGAAATTAAACAATATTACAGTTAAGAATTATTATCCACTGCCTAACATATTAGAGTTATAAGACAGACTCTCAGGAGCAAAGTTCTTCACCACACTTAACTTACGCAGAGCGTACAACCTCATACGCATAAAGAAAGGCAAAGAATAGAAGACAGCGTTTAGAACCTGTTACAGTTATTATAAGTACACAGTTATGCCATTTAGGCTAACCAATACACTAGCTGTGTGTTAGGCACTTATTAACAACGTATTACAAGAGCACCTAGACATTACTATAGTAGCATACCTTAATAACATCCTAGTGTTTAGCAAGACGCTAGAAGAACACAAGGTCTACGTACAACAAGTGTTAAGCTGCCTAGCTAAAGCAGACCTTAGGCTAAAGCCAGAGAAGTACAAATAGCACAAGGAAGAAGTTAAGTTCCTTAGCTATGTTATAGGAAGATACAGAGTTAAGATAAGCAACAAGAAGATTTAGGTTGTAAAGGATTAGCTAACGCCCAAATTAGTTAAAGGGATACAAGAATTCCTAGGGTTTATTAACTTTAACCAACACTTTATTAAGGATTACTCTATAAAGGCCTTACTACTTACAAAAATAACGCAGAAGGATACACTATTTAAGTAGGAACAAGCGCAAGAGGACGCTTTCTAGACGCTTAAGCAAGCATGCATAGAGCCACCTATATTAATTACGTTTAAGAGCAGCAAACTAATGCGCCTTAAAACAGATACCTTAGATTTAGCATTAGGAGCTTGCATTACACAAGAACAAGATAGACAATAGCACCTAATTGCCTACTACTTAAGGAAGTTTACGTTAGCAGAAGAACGCTACAACGTGCATAACAAAGAACTTATAGCTATTATTAACGCGTTGTAACACTAGAGGGTTTACGCAGAAAGCTGCTTAGAACTCACAATCTACACAGATCACAAGAACTTAGTATATTTTACAACAACTAAGGTTCTAAATTAACAATAAGTATATTAGTCTAAAATGCTTAGTTAGTACAAGTTCAAAATCCTGTACACACTAGGAAAGGAAAACAGCAGAGCAGACGCTCTTAGCCAACAACACAACCTTACAGGCAAAAAAACAATTAACAAGTTCACTATTCTTGGAAAAAATTCAGATAGGTCGCTAGGACTATCCCAGCAGCTTAACCTCACAATAGTAGTTTAAGGAGAACACCACACACTAGCGCAAGTACTAGAGGAATTAGAGGAAGAAGTTATAAGCAGTTATCACAATAACCTGCTTTATAGACACCCTAGTATCACACAAACAATAGAACTTATTAAACAGCATTACAAGTTTCTAAACATGCGCAATAAGGTCAGCAAGTTTATTAAGAACTGCATAAGCTGTTAACAGAACAAACACAGCACGCACGCTAAGTACAGAGAAGCACAAGTAATAGAGCTACCTACCGCACTATAGACAAACATTATGATAGATTTTGTCACCCAGCTACTAATCTCCAAGGATCCTGTAACAGGATATACCTATAACTTAATTTTTATTATAGTAGATTAATTTACTAAATACGCTGAAATAATACCTTTTAGACACAGCTACACCGCTAAACAACTAGCACACGTCTTTAAGGATAGGATTATCTATTACTACAGCATACCAGAATTAATCATTAGTAATAGGGATAAGCTTTTCACGTTAAACTACTAGACCACGCTCTTAGCAGCGTTAGGTACTAAAAAGAAGCTATCTACAGCCTACCATCCACAGACAGACAGACAGACTAAAAGAGTAAACTAGACAATAGAAACGTACTTAAGGATCTTCTGCAATTAACAGCAGGATAACTAGTGTTTACTACTACCTATAGCATAAATTGCATACAATAACAAGCTTTTAGAAGCAACAGGCTACACGCCGTTCTTCGCGAACTATAGGAGACACCTAAATCTCTTTACTAGATTATTAGACAGTAACATTTAAACAGAATCAGCAATAACCTTAGTTAAAGCACTAAAGGACGTACACAAGAAATTACTAGGTAATATTGCCAAAGCCTAGTTACAAAGCATCTCTTATATTAATAAAAAACAAAAAACAGCACCTCTGCTAAAGGAGGGGGATAAAGTGTATCTCCTTACAAAAAACCTACGCACACAGCAACTAACAAAAAAACTAGACAAAGTCAAGGTTAGACTATTTTTTATTTCTAAGCAGATCAGCCCAGTTAACTATAGGCTTAAGCTGCCCAAGGATGCAAAGATCCACCTAGTATTCTACATTTCGCTGCTAGAACCAGCCAACCCTAGGACACTAATCTAGAAGGACTTCTACTACTAAGCTAACAGCAAGGACAAGTAGGAAGTTAAAAAAATAATACAATATTAAAGAAACAGCAACAGCAACAAATATCTAGTTAAATAGTTAGGATACCTAGAATTAGAAAACACATAAGAACTAACAACTAACCTTACAAACTGCTAGCAGTTATTAAGGGAATTTAAACAGGCTAATCAGGCACTGCCATGTTTAGGTCAATCTAGTACTCAAGCAGCAAATCCTTAAAGGCACCCTAAGTACTAGGAGACAGGACAACACCTTCTAAAGGACTATTAAACGTCATAGTACCCTTATCTAACTCTTGCTCTGCTATACTCCACTCTTCTACAGATATCGCCTCTTCAGCACAACAATCTAATAAGTCTATTTGCTAATGTAACTGCTCTTCGCGTGCGCGTGCAACCTGCAATTCTTCTAACGCCTTTTTAGAGGCCTTAAGCGCTTCATTCTGCACTTCACAACTTTCTTTTATTTATGCTTACAACTTCTCTTTCTCTGTTACAAGTTGCGTAAACTCTAACTAAGTTACGCGCACATCACAACACTAGCTACGCTTCAGACACTTGCTGCACTTTCCTAAGCAAATATAAACCTTGCACACGCGCTTGTGCTTTTCGCAGGTTAAACATTTTTAAACTATAATCTCTCCAAAGGACTCAACAAATTCGTATAGACAGTAACAACAGCTCACGTCATATAAATCAGCTTAAAGGACCAAGCTAGGACAGAAGGGGGATAGTGTTACAATCCACAGAACACAGGGTCACAACAAGTATTACACTCTAGTGCAGCACAGCAAGAATTACTAGCTAGAGTAATTATATGTATAACTAGACTAAGAACGCCTCCTTACTAATTAGAGTATATTATATAACAACTAATTAGAAAGCTTAGCAGTAATTAGTATAATTAGTAATTAGTACAATCAGTAATCAGTATAATCAGCACAATCAGTATCACTAAGCACTCTGCATATCTCCTTAGTATATATCACCTAGGAACACAACCCTTAAGGTTCATGTTCAACTTCGTTAATCAAGTTTATTATTAGAATCTCATCCTTAATACTACAGTCAGTTAATCCTGCCGCTAGCTATTAAACCCCTTCTGCTATATTAGACTTCGTCTAGACGCGGAAACCCTACTAATCTAGAAACCGTACTCTATCCCCAAGAACCAACCCAAACTAGTACAATATTAGACTTCGTCCAGGTACGACTTCAACATTATACTACGTATACTTAAGGAGTCTAATTATAGACTACCCTCCTTAAAGGCAGATGTACAAGATATAGCAGATAAACTACTTAGAGAGCGCAGGGGTAACGC
>SWKW01000267.1:0-10921 GCA_011058865.1 Didymella keratinophila
TTTTTTGGGGGGGGGGGGGGGGGGGGCTGCCGCCTTGAGTACACTAGTGTTCTCTGACGCATCCTAAACGCGTTCACGGAAATCGTTCTTGCTGCACACCAAATACACTGAGCAACTCCATTACCTGCGGGCCTGCAAGATCACCGCTCAATTCTGCATCGCAAGCTATGATAAACTGCTGCTCGGCACCTACGCCTTTACGAAGACGCACCTCCATTAGACGTCTCTCCGGTGTCAACAACCCGTCACACTGTAGCCAGCCGCCAATGCCGATACAGTCAACCCTTTGTGCATTTGGGAATTGCACAAGCCCGACTGCCTGCCAACGGAAAGAAGCATAAAAGCACATCATTGGTCCATGCTTGCGCCACATGCATGTCGTGGTCGTGCGAGCTTAAGGAGCAGCCTGATGACGTGGCTCAACGCAAGTTTGCCTGCTTTCAACCCAGACGGGGCAGTGCAGGCGCTTAGCACTTCCCGTAAGGCCAACCCAGTAGGATGCAGGCTACATATATCCACTTGTGATATGTTTGCTTTCCACAAACAACTCGCAACTGCAGACCCTCCGCAACTGTGCTGAGCAGCTGCAGGTTCTGTTCTAGCATTTTTCGAAAGCTATTGATCACAACAGACTTTGATCTAGCCCCTGGCCATAACGCTGTCACTCTTCAAGCCAATTGAATAAATGGAATACTTTCGGAAGACGTTCCGCATACTTAAACACTACCTGAAAGCGGGAGCGATATGGAACACATGGCGATCTATCGTCCAGGCAATGGGCAATGCGTTCTTGACCCAAGAAATGTTAGAGTTGAATCAAAAGATCGAGAATGCCAGACAGGCTGTCGAAGCTTCCTCCATCGATCCTGTTCAGCTGGACCTCCTGGGCAATCTCCTTGGTGTCAGGTACTCGACACTCGGAAGCCGAACCGACCTCGACGAATCGATCCGTTTTGCACGCAAAGCTATCAATGCGGCCTCGACTGGAGACCGTGGTCGTAATCGATATCTGAACAACCTTGTTGTGGGGCTCGGGGATCGTTACCTGAAGACTGGCAGCACAACGGATCTTGATGAGGCAATCCAGACAGCGGAAGTAATCGTTAACTCAACTTCAACGAATGACCCAGATTGGCCAAAGTATGCAAACAATTTTGCGGCTCAGCTGAAATGTAGATTCTCACAGGCAGGGTCAGCAACTGATCTTGACAAGGCGATCAAGTTCTAGCGCAAAGCAGTTGAGGTGGCTACGAGACATTAAACTCCCCAGGAGACGTGGGCAAATAACCTTGCCATCGCGCTTGACGCAAAATTCCAGTTCTCGGGGGAACAAAGCGACCTTGATGAAGCGATCCAGATTACACGGCGTGTTCTTGAAACAACCGGGGCTGATCATCCTCAGAGAGCTCGACGCCTGAACAATCTCGCGAATCGACTCGCCGACAAAAATACGAGGACAAGAGGAGTTCTTGACCTCGAAGAAGCCATTGAAAATGCACGCGAAGTTGCTGCCTTGAGACCAGACAACCACCTTGATCGAAACACATATTTAAACGATCTTACACTGCTCTTTGGCGATATGTACACCAGAACAGGGAGCCTCGAAGCCCTAGACACAGCCATTGAGGTCGGCCAGGAAGTGCTTAAGACGACATCAAAAAACTATCCCATCCGCCCTGGAAGGCTGAACAACCTCAGCATTCAGCTTCGATACAGACATGCCCAAACCAGAGAGACGAATTATTCCGGCGAGTCTGAGTGCGTAGACCTCAACGAGTGCATTAAGCATCTGCGAGAGGCCGTGGGTATAGTTGGATCGAAGTACCCAGATCGGGCTCAGTGGTTGAATAGCCTTGGCGTATCCGTCGGCGACAAGTACGAAGTTACGAAGGATATATCCGTTCTAGAAGAAGCGATCAAGATAATGCAAGAAGCCGTTGCTACACTCCCAAGGCATCATGCTGATTGGGCTGCTTACTTGAACACTCTGGGAGATCGACTCGCGAATCGATACTCAGCGACGGAAACAGCAGACGACCTGTCAGCAATCACTTCGTCGTACCAATCTGCTCTATATCATTCGAATTCAGCACTCCTCCATCGCATCACAGCAGGTCGAAAGGTCCTTAAATACCACGCAGTCAAACTTGATTGGCAGCAGGCTTTCCAAGATGCCAGTGCTGCTGTCGAGCTCATCCAGAAGCTGACTGAGCGGGCGCTTGGCAATAGTGACAAGCAGTACATGCTAGGACAGATCGTTGGTTTAGCTTCTGACGCGGCCGCAGTCGCTTTGAACGCAGAGCAAGGGCCTTTAGTTGCGCTGAGGTTGCTTGAGCAAGGACGTGGTGTGCTTGCAGCATTCCTTGGGGAGATGCGTACAGATATCAGCGACCTCCAAACTATCCATCCCCACCTAGCGACTGAGTTTAAGCGTCTTCGAGATGTTCTGGACACCCCAGCTACGAAGCAGTCGTTCCCAGATCAAGAGGGAGGCCCGCCAATTTCTGAAGACATTGCGACCATGCGTTCTCGGGCAGGAATCGATTTTGACAACCTTCTTGCTGAAATCCGCCAACAGTCCGGCTTCGAGGACTTCTTGCTCCCTCCGACCGAAGAGGAGCTGAAAGTTGCCGGAAATCGTGGGCCTATAGTAGTCATCAATGTTAGTGAGCTACGCTCTGACGCAATAGTAGTTGACTCTGGTGAGATACGGTTCGTCACCCTGCCACATCTCCGACAGACAGAACTTCAAGAGATATCCCAACAAGGTGATCGAGGAAGTCCAGCGATCTTAGAGCGCCTGTGGGATGTCGTCACGGAGCCGATTCTGGATGCTTTGGGGTATACTGAAGCCGTGTCTGGCCATTCATGGCCACACATATGGTAGGTCCCCACAGGAAGACTTAGCAGACTGCCACTCCATGCCGCTGGACGTCATGATCTTTTCTCTACTGAAACTGTACTTGACATAGCCATGTCGTCATACGCTTCGTCTGTTAATTCTATCGTACAAGCTCGCCGGCGTCGTGGATTGGATCCCACCTCTGCAAAACTGGTCAAAGCACTTGTTGTGGACATGACTGTCACTCCTTGTCAGAGAACACTCAAATTCGCAGCCAAAGAAGTACAGGTCGTGAGAGACTTGTGCCGAGCTGCATCCTGCGGTGTTGCGAAGTCCAAACGACTAAAGGCTGAGGTCCTGACCCTCCTGCCGAGTTGTAATATATTCCACTTTGCTGGCCATGGCCGCACTGAACCGGTCGAACCGTCAAGAAGCTCTCTTCTACTAGAAGATTCCGAGGCCAGTCCTTTGACGGTCGCTGATCTAATAGCAACCAATCTTCAAGAACACTCTCCCTTCCTTGCGTATCTCTCCGCCTGCGGAACTGGAAACGTAAACGATTGGAAGTACTTGGACGAAAGCGTTCACCTGATCAGCGCTTGCCAGTTGGCGGGCTATCGCCATATGATCGGTAAATTGTGGGACGTCCAGGATGAGAGTTGCTTGGATGTGGCAAAGATCCTCTACGAGGAAATTTTAAACAGCGGCATGACCGACGAGGCTGTATGCTTGGGCCTTCATAAGGCCACAAGACGGCTCAGAGATCAGTGGCGTCGAGGTTTGACAAAGTCTGCGGTTGGAGGACGACCAAAGGACAAGATCGAACCAAACATAACGGAGGGGTTAAAGGGTATTGCAAAGACAGAAGAACACGAGTCGGTGCGAAAGATTACTGCTAATGAGGAAGGAACGAGCGCTTTGGTTTGGGTTCCCTACGTTCACTTTGGCGTCTGATCTACACGCTGATCCCCCTTCTTGAGTCCGAGGGGGAATTGAGCACAATTGCGTCTTGTACAGACAGCGATATGTATTTCTTAAGTATGTATGTTTATATGGAAGTTCAGAGTGATCCAGTCCTCTAAGGTGCTGGAGTCGCTGGCTCTCACTAGGGTACTAGAGCGGGTAAAAAACACCAGACTTTTATTGTGTGAATAACACAGAAGAAACTATGTTGTTTATACTATACTAGGGGTATATTTTATACTATATAAAAGTATATCTTATCTAAAATAAAGGTATTTTACACTGCTTAAAGACTCTTATTGTTCTATTTATCTATTCTATTTATCTTATACAAAGAAGTAAGGAGAAAGAAGGGGCAGAGAGAGAGGGGTAGCAGAGAGAGAGAGGGGTGGCAGAGAGAGAGAGGGGTGGCAGAGAGAGAGGGGTGGCGCAGAGAGAGGCAAGAGAGAGAGAGGTTAGAGAGAGAGTATGTATACATAAGAGGAGGGTTAATAATAAACTTTTATAGCTAATTAGTTACAGTATAAAAAAGACAAAGTTCTGTGTAAATAGACTATTTTACCTAGAGGTATAGTATAAAAAAGATAAAAGTTCTGTATAAATAGACTGTTTTACCTAAATATGCAGTGTAATCTTACTCTAGCAGTGTTTTTAACACTGCAGCAGTACCCCAGTGTGAGAGCTCGTTCGCCTAGGTCACAACGTCAGATCGGCAGATCAATTATCAAAACACAGATAGGACTCACTCTTCTGAATTGCTCATCTTGAGATCCGTAGGTACTGAGACTTTCACTGGCCTGTTTAGTGGAGATGTCACTGTTACCCTGCGGGGTCGATCCTGCTTTTGTTGCCCTTCGGCAAAACGGTCACTCAGCCCCTCGATCCGTGTACAGCTCCGAGGCAGTGTGCCGGTCCTCCGTGCGCAGCAGTCAGACCTGACCGGATTCATGCATACATTTAGCTACTTGAGTCCTCAGCTCTACCTATGCCTCACTCTCGGATCCTGCAGAGCCATCGCCATAGCCATAGCAAGCTCAACGTTCCGGCGACGTGTGATGGCATCCACGGCAAACCCAAAACCGGTGAAATGCAGTATGTGAATTCTATCTCTCTTAAAACTATTGGAGAGCTCGGTGAACTGAAACGCCCCTAGTCGAGGAGTTCCGGGCGGGTTATCCTCGGTTCACCGCTCTGATTGGTGCTCACGCTGGTTATCTTCTCTGCCGTCGCTTCAGCAGAGTTCGCGCCCGGCTCTTACTGCTAAAACAGGACAGAGTCAGTCTACTAGAGGAGAAGCTAGATCAAATTGATCAGGATGAACGGTCGCTTCTGTTTCTGGGCAAAAATCGACTGGACGCAAATGCGGCGCGACTATCCACTCTCGCAGCGCTCGAGACGAGTCTTGCAGATTATGGTATGACTGCAATGAAATGGCAGCAGATGCAAAGACCAGTGCACTGAGTGGATTAGATAAGTTCGTCGAAAGCAGTCGTCACATGCTGAGCATGGACGATGCGGGAGCAAGAGACACCGACAGCTTGCAGAACTGGGTGAAAGGCAACGCCTGCATCGCTCGAGAAGAAACCGAGTACCTCGACCACTCTCGAGAACTGGCTCGTCTAGCTGCCCTGAATGATACTGGGCTGGATCGAGCAGAGAAATGGGCAGAAGACGCTTTGACCCGCTGTTCTACCGCGGCTTCCGCAAGGTAACAACATCCACCTTGTGATAGAGTAGGCTGACTGAAAATCCAAGGCTTCGGACTATGATCTACCGAAGGACCCCAACGTATATTTGTACACGGGTCACTTGATCAAGAGGACTGCACGAGTACTACTGTTGTCTCTCATCACATCACTCCTGCTTATGCCTGTTGTGATTTGCAATCTGATAGACACTACGTCCGTTAGGATCGGCATTGTTCTAGTGTTCACGATCATCTATCTGACTGTCTTGGCGGAGTTGATGCAGCCAAAAACGATGGAACTCGTTGTTGCTGGAGCTACGTATGTCGGCACTGGAACCCAGCAAGATACCCGGGAGCTGACATTTACATAGATACGCAACTATTTTAATTGTGTTCGTCTCTGGCACTGATGAGAGACACGACCTTTGAATAGCTCACAAGGTGTTCGCTGGAATGCTCATGCCAACATCAGATGTCGGGCAATGGCCATGTCATTTTGGGGGAGAGAAGATTGGTCTCAATGATCTCATTGTACCATCGACAGGCTGCAGCCGAGTGTTTGCCTGACTTCGCAGCGCCAATATGAGATTGCGCTCGACGTTACAAAGGTATAGATCAATCAGAACTTCAACGTACCTGTGGTCTCCTTTACGATTTGTTCCGTGAGTACCTTGGAAAAGGTACGCGTTCCAGTAGAAGTGTGGGGCGCACTTGAGAGGTTACGAGAACAAAAGCAAGTACCAGTTGAGCGCCATTTTAGGGACGTGTGTTCCAATGTATGGATCGTTTCTCGCTTCAGCGTACAGAGATGGTTGCTGCAGGTCTCTGGGCGTCCTTGTTGGGCTTCGAACCGTTGAGTTGAGACTGCTGGACAAAGATTTGCCGGCCAACATGGCCGTCCACGAAGTGAGCAGGCCACGATAGGAGGGAGATCGCCGCACGGCGCTCGATGGTCTTGAAGACTGGGACAAAGGTGGGAGGAATGCTCTCGCTCGATTCAAACGGGCATGCCACACCATTGCAGTGGGTTGCACACCCTATGTTGCAAAAGCACGAGATTACTCACTATTTCTGCTCTTGTCGTGTCTTCCGCACGTGCGACAAATGCGCTTACCCGCTCCTTATGGCATCTCCAACGCACCCAAATGCCTCTCGTATCGCATAACATATGATGTTCCTCTGGATACTGCTCTTCTTTCGCACAGGGCCCCGCACCTGAGCAAGCTGACTCGCTGGGTGTCACATGTCCCAGGCCTTAGATAGTCGGCTGGCTCTAGCGACAAGGGAGGAAACGAGGGCAAGGAGGTGCGTAAGGGTATGCTTGAATCGCTCGCGATGGTATTACGAGTCTGAACTTCACATCTCGTTGCTTTACGGTAGGAAGTCTCTGTGCGACCGTGTGCGGAGGCTTTGTGAGGTTCGCGAGAATGGTGGACCGAATAAGCGACGGGCAGTGACACAGCAATGGGACCGATTGGCAAAGCCGTGCATCGAAGTTGGTGGAACCGCAGGTAGTCGAGACATGTATGAGTGGTCATGACGCGCGACGGTCGCGATGTCAGTGACAGGATCGAGGGAGCTGGCCGGAAACGCACGGACGGTGCGCGCGGGGTGGCTGCGCTGGCCAACCTCAGCGGCGACGCAGCTTGCCCGACAACAAGATCCGCCATCAGAAGCTTAGGCACTGCTCGACATTTAATGCAGATATACTGCATGCGTACGAGTCTCGCCTGAGCCGGAGATAAAATCAAACCAGTCAGGACTTCTTTGCTTGATGCTTTGACGAGGCGACCGATCCAGGCACCGACGCTGGTCTTGTCGACTCTTTGGCTGCAGCCTGACGGCTTCCGCAGCGTTGCTTTGCCATGTATTGTATTCGTCGTGCACGCGCCAGATCGTCCAGCTTAGTGGGCGACGGGTGCATGCGACGGAAATGGCTCAAGAGAAAGACGTCTGGAACTACCGGTATGCTTGCCTCACGGGGTGCTTGAAATTCCATCCTTGACGCCTGCACCCATTCTTCGTGCAGGGACTCCGCAATCCATGCGGCGCACACACCGGTATGCCTGACACGAGCCCGAGCCTAGTGGCTGTGCACAATACTTGCATGATACGCTAGTGCCAATGCCCTCGCCTGCATGCTCGAGTCCGATGATCTACTTTCAGCCTACAACAACCTTTACCTGTGTCACAGAACCTTTTCGTTCACAAACAAGTTCCTAAGTCTTGCTGTCTCAAATGCTTTGCGTTACATCGCTTTACTCATGTACGTCAGTCGCAAGAAATGGATGACAACGCACTGTACCTGTGACTGACAGCCGAGCAGCTGCGCAAGGCTGGGTATCAGAAACGCAACGCTTCGGGGAGTGTCTACAAGTAAATCACACAGCGCAATCTGACCACAGCAACTTACTGTCACAGAATCTTGGCAAGCATAAGCTACAATTCGTGTCCGTTACCATGTCTTGTGTCAGCAGACGAACGGCTAAGTAAATCTGCAGATTCCAAAACGATGACATATATTCTAAAGGCGATGCACTTGCACCAGAGCTGCTAGCCTACTTCAAGTTACCCGAACACTTGCTCACGGATGTATACCGCAAGTCGAACGGCTTCTTTGACTCTCGAGTCGAACAAGATAATGATGGGCGCCTGATCGCTTTTTGTACGTGGAACATTCATGTCGCATCTAGAGCTTACTGACATTGGCTCGAGATTCCTGGTATCGTATTCTGATCAAGCTTGTCGATAGGAGCGATATGTCGAAGTATAAATGGTGTGAGATAACCTTCCTCGCAAGCTGGGACAAGGATCATAGTACTATCTATTGTATCGGCGCAGATTCTTCTTTCGAGCGCCTCCTCCATGACAGCCTTGGTCGAACGGGAAGGGAACTCTCGGCTGCCGACCCCTGGTCTATGCAGGTGCCGCTGCTTGAGGCCATCGTTGCTCTTCAGGATCGTTCTGTGTGGTTGGTACGAGATGTTGTTCGTAACGTAGAGAAGGTATGTTCTATAGGGCGTTTCGCGAGGTCTTACTGACAGATAGCAGGACCGGTTGCGATCTACGCGTAAACATGATGATTTCGTACGCTTGCACGAAGCCGCTAGGCATACTGCACATTGTTTCGAAACCCTTGGTGTGTCTATCGACACCGTTGATGCGCTCCGGCAGGAGATTTTAGAGGCATGCTCCCTTCAAGACGAGCAGGACAAGAGTGCCAATAGAGCTACCAAGCAGATTCACAAGCACATAGGCACTCAGCTTCGCATGATGCGAAATCTTCAAGCCCGCTCGCAGTCGAATAAGCATCGTCTTCAGAACGAGATTGCGCTTGTGAGGATCAGAATCACACTTTCTGCAGCAGGAGCACAGCACTGATGAGATTGCAGGCTTACAACATGATCGCTCAGCGGGACAGTCGTACAATGACTGAGCTAGGAAATGCCGCGAGGTCTGACAGCCGAGCCATGAGGACCATCGCGGTAGTCACCATGGCGTTCCTCCCGCCGACATTCTTATCTGTACGACATCTCTGCATACATGCCTGGATATTGCTGATTCTAGTTGCAGGCAATTTTCAGCATGAGCTTCTTCAGCTTCCAGCCTCAAGATGGGGACGATGGTGGCGGATGGAAGGTGTCTGAGAAGTTTTGGGTGTATTTCGCAGTCGCGATTCCGCTAACCTGCTTTACGCTGGCTGTGTGGTTCTGGCGTCAGCGGCTAAGGGGCAGCCAGTCGCAGATCAAGACCGAAGTCTGACCGACGGCCCGCTTAGCTGCCGAGCCTCGTAGGTGGGGCTGTGCCCCGTTACCGCTGAGAAAAGATGGGCCCAGCGCCCACACTTCCTAGTACAACGGACGCGACTATCCTTGCGCTTCTAGCAGCGAAATATATCAGTACGCGATGTCAATTTTGTTGGTCCTTATTGAAAAGGATTGCTTATTCCCACCGTACGATCAGTTAGGCAGGTCAGTAAGAGCGGCCTTCACAGGCTGGGATCGAACACCGTGTGCCCAGCCCAGGCCACCTGTGATCCGTAATGCTAAGCGCTCGCCCCCTACTGCGCATGAGACGCTCATTGTATCGAACGATGTGACCGACATTCTGCCTAGCCCCGCTGACAGGGCTCCGATACTGACGGCTACATCTTTCCTCCGTTTCGTTTCTGATGTGCCATTCATTCTGCAAACCATTCCATAGGGTCAACCACTACAGAGCGGCCCTCACGGAACTCCCCCACCTACGACCACAGCCTCGTCAGGAACGCAAAAGATTCGCACACTCGATGTCTGATCCTCTGACCTACACTGTAGGCTGGATCTGTGCTGTCACAGCCGGATATGTTGCTGCGCGAGCCTTCCTCGATGAAGAACACAGCGGTCCGGCGAGCGTGGCTTTCAACGATAGCAACGATTATACACTGGGTAGAATTGGAAGGCACAACGTCGTCATTACTGTGCTACCGGACGGAGAATATGGTAGCGCTTCAGCTGTCACTGTCGCAAAAGACATGCTGCACAGCTTTCCCTATATCAGATTTGGCCTGTTAGTCGGTACTGGTGGCGGGGCGCCAACTTCGAAGCATGATATTCGCTTAGGCGATGTCGTTGTAAGTTCCCCCTGTAATGGGAAAGGTGGCGTTTTCCAGTATGATTTTGGAAAGACGATCCAAGGCCAAGAGTTCTTGACGACCGGATATTTGAATCAGCCACCCTTCATCTTACGGACGGCAGTCACAGGACTGAAGGCGGAACATGAGCTCAACGGGCATCAGATTCCAGAGATGGTAGAGACAGTATTGGCAAGCAGGTGCATGCTCAGAAGTGTGTACGGTAAACCGGATGCAACTACTGATAGGCTTTACAAGTCTTCTGAGATCCATCCTCAGGAAGTCGAAGGAACCTGTGCGAGGGTCTGTAGCAGCAGTGCTTCTGTCATGGTCTCGAGAACGGAACGGGGCGAATATGAAGACGATCCGGCGATTCATTATGGCATTGTCGCTTCTGCGAATCGTCTGATGAAGGATGCTCGGGTCCGAGACAAGCTAGCTCAGAATGGCGTGCTTTGCTTCGAGATGGAAGCAGCAGGATTGATGAACATATTTCCTTGTCTTGTAATCCGCGGGATATGCAATTACTCGGACACCCATAAGAACAAGATTTGGCAAGGTTACGCAGCCATGACAGCTTCTGCATATGCCAAAGATCTTCTCACTCGGATTGCTCGGAGGAAGATCTCAATCGAAACAATCCCGAGGGACGATCCACTAGTGTAGTACTATCACAACGTTCGCCATCCAATTGCACGAAAATCGCTGATGATTTGACTTTTTTGAACAATTCAAAGACATCAAAAAGGATTATGTACAGTTTCGAGGCGCCATCTTCAGACTGACTTGGATGTGTCTACCAATGCCCCCCCCCCCC
>SWKW01000267.1:10931-27399 GCA_011058865.1 Didymella keratinophila
TATTAACTTTTAGGGCGGCCCCCTTACAAAGCCTTTTGGGTTGGTCCCCAATCCCCCCCCCCCCCCCCCCCCCGCGGCAAGCGTCAGTGATGCAGCCTGCAGGTCGTACCAATTTGCAGTCAAAGATTAAGGATTCACTGGAGCGTAAGGGTTTCGTTATAATCCTATCAGTCACATGCTTGCCTTAAGATGGATGCTGAACTCTAGATCTGTTTTCGGACCTTGGCAGTGGTGAATCGCAAATGTCTAAATTTCTGTTGATGATATCCTTACGCAAATTTGATGGACTCCAAACCCTTCTTTCCAACTCTATCGCACTTAAGACTGGAGACATTGTGACCAGAACTGTCTGGGAGCCTGCGCTCTTGCATCTCGCCCTGGTAAATCCCTGCAGTCCAATATCCGCATATGTCGTCAAATAGCGTGAACACCACCAGCATGTTTAGCCCGCGCATGTAGAGGAGCCCTGATTCAATGCAAGCTATTGGCGGTGCGCATTCGTTGCACGTTCCCTGGAATATTCGCGATGGTGCCGGCGCCAACGAAGCTCTGCCCGTTGTGCAGTTGTTGAAGGTCACCGTGGTGGCTCGGCGTCGCGTATACGTGTCGGACAGATGAGACTTGGAGGCTTCGGCAATGACGTCGGTCATTCGCATGGTCGTATGGTGTGGTGTTTGGTTGACGTGTTGTCACATCTTCGTCGCCCAAATCAAGGCGCGCAGCGCGCTGGCAATCGGAGCTGGACTGGCAGACCGCATGCTTTAAACACCGGGGTAATTGATTATCTTGTGGAAGGTTTCAGGGCAACAAAGCTGGAATTGCTTGGAGTGATCGTGCTGGGATGAGCTCCGGAACTGTTCGATTATGTCCCAATGCTTTGATCCCGAGGTTGACCCGTGGACGGATCTTCGAGCAACACCTGAGCATAACTTCGACCCATGATGCACTCGCAAATCATCCCAACCCGCCGCTCGCCATGCTACTGTCTTCCGTTGCCACTGCAGGTGGGCGAACCTGCGATGCGCAGCGTTGGCATGATGACCGCTTAGAGCCAGCCAGTCGTCAGGCCCTTGACGGATCCATGTCTATCTATCGCAGATCGCCCGGATGACGCGTTCGCCGCTGCAAAATCGATGCGCCTTCTACCGAAATCAAGTCGCACAATAACAGACCTGAGAGCTCATACGCTTGCAGGACGCCTATGATCAGGGCAAGAGTCGAACGTGGGTAAAGAAGGATTTAATTAGGACTGGATCAAATGGACCGGGCAAACGTACACTCGTTCAAGGGCAGGCTGGCTGTTGGTGATCAGGAAGCTGACCTGATTGGCGTCTAATTGCACATAGAGAGGTCGACTCAAAACTTGGCACCTTTCCAGACCTGCCAATCATGCTTCGCGGCCCTCAAGTACCTATGCGCAGATCGTGCATACGTCCCTAAAGGTTAAAGACGTACAGCAGTGCATTGTGTTATAGACTCTTTATCAGGAATGTAAGTGCTTCCTTCGTCGCTCAGGCTAATGCCACGAGCTAGTCTTTTAAACCACGAATGGATTAAAGCCGTGGAATCAGCGTCTGCTATGTATAGAACGTCGAGAGCCCGTCTGCGCCTCCTTCGATGTCTTCATCCTTCAGACTGTTGAACATAGCAATCTTCCTCACCAACTTCGAGAAGCTCCCCTTAGCTCCGGTCTCCTTTCATTTAACTTTCTTTGTCCTATGTTTCCAGTATGTAAACTCTCGGATCTAATAAGCAAAGTCACACTCCTTCAACCATAAGACCTGTAGCAGCTTTCTGGGAGTTGCTGTGCTGGACCCTAGCTGAGCCTTGTGCACTAATTCCCCTAAGTGCGAGGCTGCCAGCCCTGCCGCTGCTAAGCCCTTCTTTAACGCCTCTTCGTTAACACCGAGCTTCATCGCTAACGCAACACCCATAGTTATGTATAATCGTTTCAAGAAGTTGGGCTTACTTACATACTCTTAGACAGTAACGTCTTATGCTCATGTCCATGTACGCTTTCGTTACCAAGAATATCTTTGCCTTCGCATCTATTATATCAACAACTATCTTGCTGTCTTTGGCAAGTTTCCTGTTAATATAGAGCACGCATGAGAGCGTACATCACAACGAATGAAGGTCTTAGCGTTCTGATAGGAAGCGCTCGTCCTGGGGAAACCCAGGGGGGCTGGCTTACACCTGGGTTTTCATTGTTGTGCGTCAATGCAGGAAACAGCAGTCTAGCGCCCGCTCTTGTTTTGGCAACTACACGGCGATATCGCCTGGCTGGTTAGAGCATGCGTTCTAACTGTATCGTAAACACGATCGTCGCTGCGCCAATTTGTCGCTGCGATAGGCTTGGCCGCGCTGCCCTGCGCTTGTAGCAATGCACAGCCGGTCAATCACTAGTGACTGTCTGTACGGTGCGGTAACTCGGTGATTGTGAGTCTGCCGGTTCACCGGTGCATCTCGCGATATCGAACCTGGGGATGTAAGAAGATGTTGCAGGTACCGTACTGCCTCTGCCTCCCCCGTTGGTTCGACCGCTACAAGCCTCCCGCCTAGTTATCAAACAAGAAAGCTGATGCAAAGCCCACGCTGTACGGTGTCCGCAAGCCAGGCCACGCTATATCGCCTCTTCTGTTGTCTGGCATGTTAGTGGGGATGTAGGGAATCAGAGACTGTTGCTTACACATGCATGCAGCCACTTTTTTAGCGGAGTGGCTTTCTCCTCCCCGCAGCTGACTCACGCCGACGCCAAGCGTTGTCAGCTCGAGGGGCTAAACACCGAGTGCAGCCTCGAGGCTGACATCTCAGCATCTTGTATATCGAACCTCGACAGCGAGCATGACCATAATCATGCATAACGACGAGACATCGGTGTTGGAGTGTGCTTCGTTAGCGCTCCAACGCCTTGCGTTCGTAGCCTTCACCCTGGCTTTTCCCTTGTGTTCAATCAATCACGCAAACTGGATGTTGTGCAAGCGCTTGGCCGGTGAGCTCTTCATGGCTCACGTGTTCCTTAGAGCCTTAGAGTCAGGAAATGCCATAGAAAATGAACTCGAGCGAGTTGTTCCCACATTCTTCAACCAAGTAGAAATGATCATTGATGTAAGTCCCACCATGAAGTATGCTGCGATGAGACGTGTCGGCATGGAACCTCTTCGTCCAAAAAAGGTTATCATAACCTGTTCTTCCTACTGACAATTGGACCTACAGCCATCTCACACAGGAAGAGAGTCATATCCCTCCATACGAAGCCTCGCAACAACGTAGTTGAGTTCGACTGAGTATACGACGGCTTACGAAAAGATCACAACCGGCCTCCGCTCTGTCATGAATGGTAACGTCGTGCCCATCCATGGCCTCGTCACCCTCGTGGAAGGCTTCAGTGCAGGAGAGCGGCCTGTACCGCCTGTTGCTGATGAGGTCAGTGTCGCGCCAAAAGGTAGCCATGACGACTCCTCGGAAGCGGAAGCTGCAATGTACAAGGTCATGCTCGAGCATGTGTACTGCGAGTGCTCTCATGACTCGGAAACACGCAGCAATTTCTCTAAAATACACCACTCAGTCAGACTGCTGCTCCAGCCCACTTTCAGACGAGATTCTCAGAAAAATTTGCAGTACGACATGCTGTTCTCATCATCTGATCCCATCGTGGGAACAAAGTCCATTCATTGGCAAGTTATCGAGTTGCTCGTGCCTGGGTAAGCTCGTAGTGACCCAGAAAGCAGTGGACGGGCGCTGACACGGGCAATGCATAGGCGGCTCAATGACAAGAAGGCTGAGAAGGGACCCAGCATCATATTTACTTCAGAGGACGGCTGCGAGCCTGACGATGGGATGATAATCGATGACCCAAGCAGAACTATCTCTCAGGCGCAGTGCAGCACACATCAGGCGCCAGCCCACTTGCATATCATTCGTCATGGCGAGTTCTGTGAGCTGCTTCGCAAGGGTCTCTCCACACGGCTGCATCTCGTTATTCGAGATGGTGAATTGGGGAGACGAGTTCAAGAAAGTCTTCCAGAGAGGTTTCCATCGCAGACTCCAAGCATCTCGTTCGCCGATCTCATCCAGAACTACAATTTGGACATCAAAATGAAAGGAATTCTCCCTTTTGTCCTCGCTCGTTCCGTATGGCAACTATATGACTCAGACCTGATGAAAACTCCCTGGACGAGGAATAACATTCATTTCGTCAAAGAACAGGCGGCACCAACCACCGCAGAAGGTGCTGGAATCTATGTGTCAAAGCCGTATCTGTCAGTCCGTTTCGACCAAAGTGCTGGGCCCGCCAGTGATTACAATGATGCCGTGGGTGAATTTCATCGTTATCCTCGCGTTCGTGCGCTCGGTATCATGCTTGTCGAGATAGCCTTAGGCAGGCGGCTCAAGGACTCACAACACGTGCAGCCTGGTCGAACTCCTATGCAAAGATCTCTTGACGACATGTTGCACGCGATAAAGATGTCCAAACCTCCAGAGAAATGGCCCGAATTTGACTTTGACAGCTACAGAATAGTGGTAGAGCGTTGCCTCGACGCACAGATATTCAAAGACGCTCAGAAACCAGCGCTTCTGGAATCACTGATCTAATGCTCAACAGCGACCTACAGCCTCGGGTATCTCAGGACGTATCGACACAAATGTCCATGACAGTGATCAAGTCAGACTATCCGCTTCCTCCTAAGCGGCACAGAGATGCAATGGTGTTCAAACGTCCGTGCTGTTGTCAGACCCTTACGAAGGTTCATAGTGGCAAAAGTCAATGGAGGTGAGTTTCTGGAATTCTCCCTGATTTACATATTTGTGCGACTTTCAAAAAGCGTTGCAGTGTATTGTCGTACTTGCTGGTGCTAGGTGTGCGCATGTCCGGCAATGACTGCTTTCGTATAGCCGCAGTATCTCCACTGATCCAAAGGTCTCAGACTCAGGGCTGAAATGTATCAGGGAACATCTTGCGGAAGACATCTGCCCCTACAGCTGCGTTCTCCCTGGTTGCAAGCGCCCCACAGATCTGTTCACGACCAAAACGGCCTGGAAGTCGCATCTGCTCGAGGTTCATCTTACCAGCGAGGAGTGTTGGGTCTGCATTGCTTGTAATGACGCAACAACGTGGAATGACAAAGAAGCTTTTCGTTCTCATGTGGTGGTCGAACACGGCAACACAATTTCCGAGGATCAGCTCGACATGGTTGCATCTCTCTGCAAGCGAGTAGGCTCAACTCAGATCAAACAGTGCCCATTATGTCTCTGGCCTCCACTGGATGGAACGACACCTGACAAGAAAGCTTTGATCGAGCACATTGCTGAGGAGCTACACAAGTTTGCCCTTTTGTCTCTTCCGTGGGACATCGAAGAAGAACCTGATATGAAAACTCGAAGCAGCTTCGTTCTGGCTGGGCAAGAAACATTACCAGACGAGCTACATAGCTTCAAGCCTCACTTGAAGCCATGGAAAGCGACACTCATCTCTGCAAAGAAGGAGGGGCGCCGATATGGCTCGATATGGTACAGAAACCCTCCACAACACAGGGATGCATCGCCCGCCGCAAGAAAAATCTGGCTCAATTACCTTGCAGGCGACACACTCAGGCCGCAGCTGTCGGTACACGCCTGGTGGGAATGGTTCGACGTTCTGCAGAAGCACGAACCTACTCACCGGTGTTTAGCACCATTATCGGGCCTTATTGATCCCTGGAAACCATCCGCAAGGCGAATCTCACAGGCATTCAGATCAGACGATTATTTCGCTTTGCACCATGGTAGAGACAGCCAATCTGAATCCGACTCTGCCGACTCCTTGATCGATCGACTCAGAGAATTGCAAGAAGAGACAGATTGGTAAGGTCATGGAGACGACGGAACAGCGAATCAGGGTGACATTTACGACCACAGTTCTGCAGAATCAGTTGTAGATTCTTCATTTACGGACTCCTCGCACGGATCTGGCGACGAGTTCGAACGACGTGACCAGAGCGCTACAGGAGATCGAAACGCAACATACGTGGTTGGTTGGATCTGCGCTACCACTACTGAATATATCGCTGCGAAAGCTATGCTCGACGAGGAACACGACTATCCCGATAATTTGGCGGTCAACTACAATAACAAGTACGACTTGGGTCGGATGGGGGAGCACAATGTTGTCATTGCTGCACTACCAGACGAGGAGTATGGCACTGCTTCAACCGCCACCGTCGCCGCAAGTATGCTGCACAGCTTCCCAAACGTCAGCATTGCGCTTATAGTTGGTATTAGCGGTGGGGCACCGAGTGCAAAGCACGACATTCGCCTTGGAGATATCGTTGTCGGCGCATCTGATGATGGTCAGGGCAGTATCTGTCAATACGATTTCGGTAAAGCGATCCGAGATCAGTAATTCGAGACTACAGGATACTTGAGCCAGCCGTCTCCCGTTCTACGCGCTGCCGTATCTGGGTTGAAGGCCCATTACGAATTTGATGGCCACCGACTCGGGCATATGAGTCCTACAAGTCTCGTGTGGAAGATCGCGTCAAGGGCACCTGCACCTGGGTACTGGGGCATGACAACTTCAAAGCATGGCTTAAAAAAGACACAGGGCCTTTGTTAATCTCAGCAGATCCTGGTTGTGGCAAATCCGTACTAGCAAAATTCCTTATCGATGACATTCTACCCGAATCATACGCGGTCTCTACTATCTGCTATTTCTTCTTTGAAGAGCAGACACAAAACACAGCACGTCAAGCATATTGCGCCTTGCTGCATCAACTGTTTTGCAAGAACTCAGGCTTGATCACACATGCCATGGATTATTTCGCCCAAGAAGGCAAGGGGCTCATCGACTCGGTATTGTCGCTGCGAAGGATCTTCAACCGCGTGGTACAGGATCCAACTGCCGGATCTCTCATCATAGTATTGGATGCTCTGGACGAATGTCTCGGACCCGAGCTACCAGACATGCTGCAGAATGTAGAGAAGCAGTGCCGCAAATTTGAGGAGAGGGAGGGGAAACTCAAATACATCCTGACAAGCCGGCCTTACGAGAAGATACTTCCAACTTTCAGAAGATTCTTCGGCGACTCTTCCCACATTTGTATACCAGGACAAGACGATTCTGGCACCATTAGCCAAGAAGTGAACCTTGTCATCAAGTACCGAGTCGATAAACTCGCGAAAGAAAAGCAATTAGCCCTTGACGTCAAGGAGAAGCTGGCTGAGCACTTGCTCGAAATCCCGCATCGCACGTATCTCTGGGTCTACCTCGTATTCGACTTTCTGCGAGACAACAATTTGAAAAGACCAAGCAGGGGGTCGAGAAGGCTCTCAAAACGCTTCCAAGGAGTGTTAGTGCCGCATACAACCAGATCTTGAGCAAGTACAAGGACAATAGGATGGTTTATAGGGTGGCAGCTATCATCTTAGCAGCAGAATGACCATTAACATTAGCGGAAATGAACGTCGCCATCAACGTCGAAGCTGGGTCTCGACGAGTCAGTGACCTAGACCTTGAATCAGAAAACGATTTTATGGTCAGCCTCAGGAACTGGTGCGGGTTGTTCGTGTCAGTTTACGAAAACAGAGTTCACTTTCTGCATCAGACTGCCAGGGAGTTCCTCCTTACAGAAGTATCAACATCCGCCAGTCAGCAGGTAAGCCCTACGTGGCAAAAGTCCATAACGCTTCGACAAGCAAATGCAGAGCTTGCAGAAATCTGCTCTCGCTTCCTGGGTCTCCCCACGGATGGTTCCAGCCCCGGAGACGATGCAAATCAAGTTGACGATTCAAAAACCACAATGATGGCTTTCACTGAATATGTGGCCATATACTGGGGTTCGCACTATCGCCAAGCTGAATTTTGCGCCAAAGACGTGGACATGGTCAATCTCGCTCTGAAAACCTCGGACCCATCCTCCAAACTTTTCTTGACTTGGTTCTCGATTCACGTCGGATTCAATGACCTTCTTAGTGGATGGAAATCCCCGAGTTTTGCTACAGTCTTGCATGTCGCATTATTTATGAGTCTTTCCGCGGTCGTCGAATTCTTGCTCCCGGACACGACCGACTTGGAGACAATCGACACAAAGACAAACCTTACGCCACTACTTTGCGCCCTTCATCAGCACCACACAGACCTTGAACATGGTGCGGATGCAAACGTGCAGGGCGGACGTTACGGTAGTCCCCTTGGATATGCTGCATACCACGGCCTTAAGGCTCTGGTCAAACTGTTACTTGACAAAGGCGCCAACGCCGATGCTCAGGATACAGTATATGACTGTGCTCTTGGAACGGCTGTCTCCACGGACGGAGACCAGAGCACTATCGTAGAAATGCTACTGGATCACGGTGCAGACATCAATGCCCAGGTCAACAAGTATGGTACTATGCTTGGGGCTGCTGTGTACCACGGTCACGAACATACAGTAGAGCGTTTGCTAAAGAGTGGTGCAGACGTCGACAAGCAGGGCGGGAAGTACGGCTGCACGCTTGGGGCAGCTGTCTCAAGTAACCGATCTCACTATAACTGCGAAATCGTTACATTGCTGCTAGACTATGGCGCAGACATCGATGCACAGTGCGGAGACTTTGGCACCACACTAGGAAGAGCTTCAAGCAACGGCAAGAAGTCAGTGGTCGAGCTGTTACTAAGGCGAGGCGCGGATCTATACAAGGTCGGCGGCAAATACACTAACGCAATTGGAGCGGCCGCGTACGGGGGCAACAAAGAGATAGTTGAGCTACTACTCGACCGCGGTGCAGACATCCACGTACAGGGCACTCACTTTGCCAACGCGCTTGCTGCTGCAGCGTCTGGAGGCAAAACAGAAATCGTCAAGCTACTCCTCACTAAGGGCGCAGACGTTCACCAGCGTGGTGGACAACATGGCAGCGCAATCGGTTCTGCGGTGTGCGGCGGTCAACGGGAAGCAGTGGACCTACTTCTCGGAAAGGGTCCAGACGTATTTGTCACCAACGAAGCTGGAATGACCCTTCTCAACTTGGCATCTCGTTATGGACATCATGAGTTGGTCCAGTTACTCTTACGGAAGGGCGTCGAGATTGACCTTGCCAATCATAAGGGCTGGACTCCTCTCTTGTCAGCAGAAAACAAAGGCCACATCAAGACAGTCGAGCTCCTGCTTGGCAATGGGGCCAAGCACACCCCTGATAAGGATGGCTGGACTCCACTCATGAGGGCTGCAAATCAGAGCCACGCAGAAGTTGTTGAACTGCTACTTGAGAAGTCGTGCAAAAGCAACGGCCGTCACATCGGATGGCTGGACAGCTCTCCATGCCGCGTCGAGGAATGGTTATCTTGAGATCGTTGAGTCGCTGCTAAAGCATGGTGCATCTGTCACAGCTGTCGACACAAATGGCTGGTCAGTGGTCCATATAGCAGCAGAGAACGGCCATTTCGGGGGTGTCGAGCGGTTACTCGAGGAAGGCGCAGCTCTGTCTGTTGCTAACATCTACCACGAAGCTCCGCTGCACTCAGCCGCGCGGAATGGCCACGCAGAGGTTGTGCAGCTTCTTCTGCAGAAGGGAGCCTACACAGCTAGCAGCAGCCTGATTCATACGTATGAAACGATCTTGAATCTGTTTGCCTTCAATGGGCTCACTGATTCTCTGCGTTTCCTCGTTGAGCACTACGACGTGGATCTACACCAGACGGATACTCACAGGCGCACGCTGCTACATTATGCCGCAAGAGGTGGATGTGTAGACACATTTCAATATCTCGCTGCCCATGACCTGGAAGTCTCTGCTTTGGATGCCAAAGGGGATAGCGTTGTGAGTTTTGCAGCTTCGGGAAGCTCTAGAGAGATCCTTGAGCTGGTGCTGACGTACCAACTCGCCCATCTGAAAGGAGGTTGGTCCCCTCTTCATTGGGCTTGCAGGATGGGGAATGCAGAGTTTGTAGAGTCGCTCATCGCGGGGGGCTGGAGAGTAGGAAGTATCGCTGTGCCCGAGATGCAAGGCGAGTGGACACCTCCCGCCATCGCGGTGTTTCACGGTTACAGGGAGATGCTTCAGAAGCTATCTGCAATGAGCCGAGCAGCGTTCGGCTTCGAGGTGGAGAATGCGTGCCCGAAGGGCAAACGACAAGGCGGCTCTACGTGCGATGCTTGCTTCCACGTAAGTACAAGCGACTAGAGGCACGAAAATTTACTAAGACCGTTATAGGACATATATGGACCGCGCTTCCACTGCCGCAAGTGCTCAAATTTTGATTACTGCTGTATGTGTAAGTTCTTATTGGAACATCTACATGAAGGTCACAGCTGGGAACGGATCGATGTCCATGATCCGGAAGACAAACGACGTTTGATACTTAGCTCACAGGTCAATTACACCTGAGAGGCCTAGCAGACTGTGGTCGCTGCGTACCCGGCACATGATACACACTCTTTCAGGGTCCACTGCGCAGCGGCATGGCTTTGCTTTCAGCTTTATTCCGTGATCTCAAATCCAGCGGAATTCGAAGATTGAACGAGTCTGCTGGGAAAGCGAAAGTATGACATGATGATGACTCATTTGGCTAGTGTCTGACGAGGGCTTCGTGTCCTTGTACTGATGCTTCCCGCGAGAAAACCGCGCGCGTCGGTTTAGCAACAGCAACGCACAGTGAGTCCATATTAGTAATTACCGTACACAATGGATATACAAAGATCACTCTCAGCGTCATGATGGTCCCCGTTCAGTTGTTACCCGCTTGAGTCGAGCTCGAGCTTCGCATTATCATGATCAAGGCTGGAAGCTGTGCGTGAGAGATGTGACAATCGCACAATGCATATACTTCCCCTCTAAGAGTGTGAGAGAAAGGATATGTCGCTACTGATTTTCTCAGCGCCCGTGCGGGTTCTCGTCAGGATTCTTCTGAAATCACAAGTCCAGCAAGGCCTATATTTCGGGTGCGCTTTTCTATGTCGCAAAGCAGGGAATCTGAAGTGCAGACTCGTCATCTTTTTCCCATCGACCGTTCACTTCGCACCGACGAGACGAGGATGCCGCCCGACTTCTGTCGTTTATATTCCACTTCTGAGCTCAGGCCGAGACACTGTACCATGCCCTAACGCGTCGCATCACTGGACCGTCGGCACATTGCCAGAGACAGGACGAGGACACCTGGACACGAAGGTGGGCAATAGCGCTGAGTTTCCGTCAAAAGCAGGAAGGCTGTTTAGGCCTTGAGCTATCGACGATGCCGCTCTGGGCAAAGAATCAATATCCTTTGCATGGACGCAAGGGCCCGACCTGATGCGTCCCGCAAGAGTTCTTCACTTTCGCTGGAAGGGTCCCGGCGAGGAGTTTCAGCCGTCTCGTCAAGTGATCGCGTCCCAGGGCGAATGCTGGTGCTGGCAGAGCAACGCTTCAAGGCAGGAGATGATCGGGGTGGCTACGCAATCGGGCTTCGAGACGTTTCGCAGCTGCCTGCTTGCTGTCGTGATCTGTCAGGACTGACGAGGTTGGCGCAGAGATAGTCCTGTTCATTTTGCTTTGGGTGAGTCTGTCTTAATGTCGATTTCACAAACCCTTTGCATGCTCGCATCTCGAAGCAAGTCTTGTGCCGTCCAGGACAGCCGGAGCACAGCTACTGCGAGCGCAGCGTCGATCGTGGAAGGATCAATCCCAACACGATCAAGTCAGTAAATGGCGGCTTTTTGCACATGTTTAGTGATGCGACATCGCATGATTGTGCGTCGTTTGTGATTGGAGTTGTTAGCAAGACGTCCTAAAGTCGCACCTCCGATGGCAACGCTCTGGCTTCGGCCGTGCGTGACGTCACAGAAGCCTCATATCAGTGCGTTGGGATGCTACAGAGACTAAAGCAAGCTTGGACACGCTGGAGAAGTACCGTGGTCTTGTGCTGTCATCTGTGGAATTGCAATCGAGAAAATAGTATAGGACTGACACATTATCATAGTGTTTGCAAGATCATAGTTCCCATAGTTGTTTATTCGGAAACGTGTTCATAAAGAACTCATCAGTACAAATCCGAGCTCTCAATGGGTGTGCTGTGTGTACTCAATGATTAGAATAGCAGTTGGGAAAATGAGAGAGACAGAATTGATGACAGCTGTGCTTGCGGAGTTTGTTCGCGTGACGGTATTCGGAAGATACCCAGGTACTGTTATGAGTTGCCTTGCGCAGCTAGAGACAATGCAAGTCTCTTTATACTCCCCCATCAAGATCATGGTTACGAATGTTCAGAAGCTGACCAAGCCGTCTTATCGGTGCATTCCAAACGATCGTGTAATGGATCATTACGTCTCTCCCAATCAATTCGAGCGTCTCTCCAACAGGTCGTAGAGTGTTTGACAAACTCATTTGTTTGCGTGATACCTTGGTAGCTAATCAGCCATTGCTGCAACCAATTCGCGTTGCAGGTTGCATACGACGAATGAGAAGATGTAGGTGATGACAGCATACCTCGCTTCTGGGACTTGGAATAGGCTTGTGTTCTTTCACGATACGACTCAGGTAAGGCGCGCTTGCAGCGTTTGAGGGGCAGTCAAATCGACGTCAGAGGATGTTCTCCGATTGCGAATTGTGGATACGTAATGCACACACTGGACATGAACGAAATGCTATTTGTATCTATGGAGAGAGGATTAGCCGCTTCTTGAATGAAGTTTGTTGACGTTTGACAGAGTACCGGGTCAACATTTGATCATCGCGTCTAAGTAACCCTCGGCGTAGACAAGCGAGTTTAAGTCATCACGGAGAGAGTGACATGAAGGATATCACAGCTTCGAGCCGCGTTCGTTCTCGACACTCTCCCGCAAGACTCGCTTCAAAATCTTACCGCTTGGACTCTTTGGTATCGCGTCCATGAACTCCACGCCGCCACTCAGCCGTTTGAACCGCGCCAGCTTGCCCTCGATCCACTTCTCAACATTGCTCTTGCTCACGTCGACGTCTTTCTTCCTTACAATATATGCTCTCGGTCGCTCATCGCCATCAGCACCTTTGACACCAATCACCGCCGCATCTGCAATACCCACATGCTCCAGCAGAACGCCCTCAAGTTCCTTCGGCGCGACCTGAAAGCCACGAACCTTGATCATCTCTTTCTTCCGATCAACAATATACCACAACCTCGTTTTCGCATCCCGATACAGTATATCACCAGTCCGAAGATACCCCTCCGCATCGAAGTCGCGCTTTCTCGGCACACCAACGTACCCCTCTGTGATGCTTGGACCGCGAATCGCCAATTCGCCAGGCTGGCTGTAGTCACGAAGCTCATTGCCGTCGTCATCGAGAAGCTTGACATCGAGATTCGGTAAGAAGCGGCCAACGGAGCCTGTGTCATCGTCTTCAGGGTAGGGGAGTAGTGAGGCGAAGCAGGATGTCTCAGTCATACCCATGACTTGAGTGAAAGGGCTACCGTTCGGCATCAGGTCCTGGAACTTGGACTGCGTGACGGCGTCGAGAGGCGCGGCGCCGCCGTATGCCAGGCGCACGCTCTTCAGCAGCTCCCGCTTCTTAGCCGCAGGCATCGGGTGCGCGAGGAGTGTGATGACTTGTGGTGGCACGAGTGTGAGGTCAGTAATGCTGTGTTTGGCGCACATCTCCAAAAATGTGCCGGGGTTGTAGCGGCGCATGATGACTTGCGGATGTCCAGATCTAAGCGGGGAGATGTGCGTTGATGGCGCGGTGGCAGCGTGGAACATGGGCAATGCGATCAGGCGCTTCAGGACATATGGGCGTGGAAAGTGTTCGAATGCAAGGGTGTGTTGCGCAACGAGATTGTAGTGCGAGAGCTTTGTGAGCTTTGGCAGGCCTGTCGTGCCGGAGGAGAAGAACAAGCCGGCAACGGTGGCTCGAGAAGTAGCCTCGCAGTCGAAGCGCAACCAGTCTGATTCGCCATGGGTGAGAAGAGTCCGCCAGGAAAGGTGACCCGCGATGCTCTGTCCTGGTGCATCGTGCAGGGTCCGGGTGGGCGGCGAATCGAAGACCAGGATGCTGGAGAGAGGAAGCCCGTAGCCCTCGGCTGCAGAGATGAAACCTCCACCCAGGACTTCCGGGTCACAGACGACTAGCTTGGGCGCACAGCTTCGAAAGGCGTGTCCGAGCTGAGCAGATGTCAGCGTTGGAGCGTTGCGGCATGATCGACCAACGAACCTCGTATGCTGTGTAGGCAGGATTCGATCCAGTGTAGATAGCACCACTTCCTATGATACCAAGCACGAGAATGGGATAGTAGATGCTGTTGAAGGCATGTATCAGTACTGTGTCTCCCTTCTGCACGCCAGCGTGCTTGAGCCCGGCAATCAGCTGTCGAATCAGCCCCTTCGCCTGTGCCGCGGAGATCGAGTTGGAAGCATTGTAGGCGTCAATGTAAACCTTCGTTGGTCAGTCGAGCGGATATATCAAGGAATCAAGATCATGTACCGAGATGTCATGGTCGAATTGGGGGTCATCGTAGGTCCAGGAGAGAATGTCCTTGTTAGGAATTTGGACATGCGTCTCGGCGAGCAGAGGCATCTTGGAGTCTGGTCGCTGCTGTGTGACACTTCTCACCCAATCTCAAGCTGCGCGAAGTTGATTTTGTATCTGCAACTTGACCCTGGTCAGCTTACTGTGTTCAGTAGTGGGGATGATTGCTAGGTCGTCAGCCCTAATGCCGGTGCAGGCACTATCTCCGAGATTAAAACGTTGATCATGGAGCATGAAGCTTCAGAAAGCTTTATCACGGAAAGCTTATGGGTCACAGTCCGGAGTAGACATGGGGCCTGGTGGAGCTAGTGAGCTGAATGGCAAGTCGGTAACTCGTCCAGACGGCGAGATGGACGAGCTGGCGGAGCTAAGGGTTTCCCCAAGCCAAACGACGAAGGGCTTCATCACCACTTGTCTTCTCACAAACTTCGCTGAACTTGTCGCCCAGAGTATTAGCGTAGTGAGGTCGCAAGAGTACTCAGACAAGTGTAAGCAGTCAGTGACACAGAATACTTTTGTGGTCTCGACATCTCAAGCTTACATTCATCCTCATCCCTTTGATCTGGTGGTTGACACCGAAATAGCATCGAAGATCGTGTACTGGTCGATGTTCGCTTTTGTGGCCGCCCGGAGCGATTGTCCAAGTGCGCAGCTGGACGCGCGATGAAGTGTAGATTGTTCAGCATCGCTGGCTACACTTCCACGTGCTGATCGGGAGCGATCCGGTCAATGTCCACGTACAAGATCTTCGCAGGATGAGGAGCAGCCTTGGCGCGGACAGTTATGCGGAGCCTGTCGATGTTCATTGACGGTACTATGGTCAGCGTTGCCGTCGCGGTCGCATACATGAGGTGACGTCATCGCAACCGGCTCTAGGCATGTGCGAGGCTCTCGAGCTCGCAAGTTGAACTCTAACACTACATAGGTTCTCGACAACTCTACGGCATACTCCCGCGACGACGGTTCCAGCAATGTTCCCAGAAGTCCTCGAAGCATCGCGAACGCGATGACGGTTATGTGCGCACATTCCGCCTCGTTCGCTCCGTCGACGGCCGTTGTGTCTACGGCAATCCGGTTGTCAGCAACAGCTCGCCTTCCTGTTTCACACAGCTCTACAATCTGTTCTCCACTACGCTCGTGCCGTTACGACCCGCCACAATGATGGCTTCGATTGCGCACTGTTCGGTGGAGGGCTAAACGGACGCACCATCACAGCAACGCTTTACGCTTCTGCTTGCGCCGCCGCCATCCAGACACCTGGACTGCCTCCATCCGTAGCTCACCATTCCAGACAAAGCAAACGACATCGCTCTATCGCCGGGAGTCCCCGATGACCTTGCCAGGGCGTGCGCATCATCGGAGTCAACAGCATTGTCTTCTCGACATCCAGGAGGTGCATGCATCTGGTATGTTCAATCGCATCGAGCTGACGCAGTCGTTCTAGCCATTGCCAGCTCAGCTGGCCCGGTACTGACCTCGACGTCAACCGCATGCGCCCACAATCTCAGTCACTCGGACGCAAGCATGTTGACGCTCCGCGTTGTCCATGAGCGACTTCTTTGCACTTCGCCGGCCTCCGTGCCCCCGACGAGACCCCAGCCGTGTGTCCAACAGCCCCTCATGCGGGTCACGAACCGCCCACATCTTACTGTATCGCAATGCGCTATAGCTCGAAGCGATCGTACCACATCCAGCACTCGGTGCCAGCGAACATACGCATTGAGGGCTAGGCCCATGGGCAACCCCACCCACGGTCGCCTGCACAGACGGAGCGCACACTGACTCTGAGGGCCGTGGGAGCGGCGAATTCATAACAAGCAGCGCGCTGCCAAGGTCCACATCTGCGTCGTCTCATATACCATCGGCGAACGGTAACGCAGAAGCTTTTTCCGGCTACATGACTGTCGCGCCGGAAAGTTTTCTCATCAATCAGCACCAGCAGGATTCAAGCATCGGTGGTTTAGTGGTAAAATTAGCCGTTGCCATCCTTCACAGGACAGTTTCGGCTAGCCCCGGGTTCGATTCCCGGCCGATGCAT
>SWKW01000268.1:0-26839 GCA_011058865.1 Didymella keratinophila
ACTAAGTTATAGAGACCTAACTATACACTAATCTTAAGCACAAAGTACTAAAGGCCAGCTGCTCCTTCAATAAATTACAACCTAATTACTAACGTGTAGGTCAAGCACACTAAGCCCTAGTTATATTAACTACAAACTCTGCAGAGGCTGTAAGACCTTTGTATAGAAAGCTGCTATTAAATAGATATACTTTCCTAAGGCACACCTAATAATAAATACAGTACCTAAAGAGTTTAAGTAGGGATTAACTTAAGCACGTAATATCCTCCTAGGGAGTCCTGTATCCCTACCTTAGGCGCGCTAACAAATATAATATAGAAGTATATAGTGTTGTCTGCAGCTGCTGTATTTTAAGTGCTAGCACTTAATAAGCTAAAGCCCTAGCAACATTAGATAAGCGTGTTTAGTAGTGTACTAGCTTTAGCTAGACAGAGTAAACATATCTAATACCTACACTTAGGCATAATAGCTACCTTAGGTATAGTACTGTGTGCTAAAGCACAAGATAATTTAAAGCATAGTTATTATAAGCTAAAGCCTGCTTTACTTTAGTAACCTAGTATACTCTAGGTGTGTTGCTTTAGTAACTTGCTGTGCTAAGAGGCTTTAGTAAATTACTATGCTGCAAGTATAGGCATAGACGTAGGCAGTTACTAGCAGTAGTGTAAGCAATTATAACAGTTAGGGAGAGGGGATACTTCCTAGCAGATTTAGTAAGCAGATTGTTTAAGTAGGCAGGGTGTTTAGTAAGGTTGTCCTGTAGGCTATTAGCATTGCTAGTATTAGGAGAGGGGTTACTTAGCAGAGTAGAGTAGTTATTTTAGCAGGCAGGTAGGCAAGATATTTAGTAGCATTCCTGTAGGCTGTTAGTGTCACTTATATTAAGGGAGGGTATACTTAGCAGAGTAGGTAGTAGGTTAGCAATTTAGCTTTTAGGCAATAGGGGAGCTTGCTGTTATATAGGTAGTAGCTAGCAGGCTCTTAGCAAAGCATAGGCCAGCGCTCACAGTAAAGGTAAAGACTTAAGACTCTAACATGCTATTAGCTAACAGATATCTAGACATTAGAATAGCAAGAAATTCTAAATTAGTATTAATAGTAAGTGCCTTTACGTTGTTAAGATTCAATATCAGCCCACTAAACTTGTCAACCTCACGTTGTAGGGAGAGAGTTACTAGAAGCTGTCTAGTATGCATATACACATCTTGTACATTAGGCTATATACTAACATCTAACTGCAGGTAACTGTAACAGCATCTATTAAACATTATTAGCAAGGACGTCCTTACTATAATCTAACTAGAAATATTCCCTCTAAAGGAACAATAAGTTGTACCAGGTGTATAGTGCCGCATTTAGTAGACATAACTCCTTGTCTAACTCACTGTACTTGTACTAAGCAAACAGCATAAGAAAATAAGAGTTATATACAACGCTATACATAATCTCTAGCAGGCAGAATATCTTAATATTCTGCATATTTTGCTCTATTACACTTACTATACGTGTTATAATGTCCTTCTCCTATACAGGTTTAAGCTATACCCTAGCTGTATTTAGCTGTATTAACTAAGCAATCTAGTTATCTGCACTGTGTTCTAAGTATTGTGTAGCATAGTAGCTATAAGAGGCAAAGAGGATAAGGGCTCAGAGGACAGTGTTTTATTAAACTTAAGCTAAGCTAACTGCTATACAATTGCAATACTCCTTAACGTCTCACTACAATAGTCTCTGCGCAAGGAGCGTGTTAGTGTTTTTGTATGTAGTTACGTTAATATAATCTAAACTAAGATATTAAAATAAGCTAGCAAGCTCTACTAACAAGTTAGTTAGTTGCAGAAAACACAGGCAGTTATTAGGGTAGTTGTTGCTAGTATTCTCGCATTTAGTCTTATGCACACGTGCAGGTCTTCTTAATTACTTTAATTGTGTAAGAGTTAAAAGAAGAGCATTAAGCAGCTTTGCTGCAGCAGCAGTCTTTATTACTAATAATTTATTAGGTGTAGGGTTAGAGGTTAATAGGAGGGTAGACATATTACAGGACTCTAGTAGAACAAGTAGAAAAAGACCTAGGCTTATGCCTGTTAAAATACACAGCTGCCTAGAACCAGGAATTAGGGGTGTAATTTAGCACAAAGACTTCTAACTAATGCTGTACTATATAATATTATAGTGCAGTAGCTAAACTATAGCTTAGCTTCCCTGCTCTCTTAGGCTACTAATAATTTAGCTCTTTATATTATGCAAAGAGTCTTTGTCCTAATTAGAGCACTGCAGATTGCTGTTATATCTACAAGTAGTAGTTATGTCTCTAGGCTATAGTGTAACACACTCCTCTTATACTTACTTTAGTATAATTACTTATGTCTATAGTAGACTCTAACTTACCTGCAATAACAGGGCGCTAAGATTCTAGGAACCTATAAAGGGTGTAGTGCAAGTGTTAACTCCCTCTCTATAGAGGCGCCTAGCACTGCATAACTAAGAAACAGAAGAGACAACACTAGCAATCCTATATTAACTAGCATATTCTATTTACAGATATTAAAGCTAAGTTAGCACGTAAAAGGGCATTACCTCCTAATACTTACAGCACCTAAAGTAATACAAGCAGCAACTCTAATATTGACTCTAGCACCCTTAACCTAGATAAGTTTAATATATACTAAGGCCTACAGGAGGATAATATGCCTAACATAGCAGATTAGTTAGAGGATATAACCTTAGTTAACAGCAATACTAGCAGGGACTTTAAAACATCAACACACAATCTAGAGCTAAGGGCAATAGATATATTTAATACATTTATTAGTACACTAAGGGCAAGAGTAAAGAAGATACGTAAGGCTTTAACTAAACACTATAGCGTTAATATTAGGGACCTAATATAGAAGAGTTATAACGCTGTTAACAACTTGCTTAGGGATGTAATTACGCTACTTAACATACCCTGCTACTCTAACAGCTGCGTAGCGTATACTAGTAGACTAACAGCTGCGTCTAACTGCCTATTGTGCAGGAGACGTTAGTTTAACTATAATAAGCAGGCAGTCTATTTGTTCTAGTATATCCTACTACTACCACAACTCCGCCTCTAGTACAGCAATGCTAGGAGGTTAAAACTACTAACCTCTTACAGGGCAAGCTTTAACCCTGCACAACCTAATAATAGACAACAAAACAATGTGTTTAACAGTAACTAGTTTTAAGAATGTTAGTTAGCAGGTTATTTTTAGGATAACTAAGATCTAGCTATACAACTTACTCTAGACACTATTAGAACTGTTAAACACCTAAAAAAGTTCTAAACAGTAACTCTAGTTGTACTGTATCTCCTAAACCTGCATCTAAGTATAAGGGAAAATGCTTTAAACGCACTAACTACCTATCTTATACCTAGGGGCTTTAACAAAGACTTTGTTAATATATAGCTTAATCTACTAGTTGCTAAGCTACAGGAGCTGCACAATAGGGTTATTTTATATAACAGAGAACTAAGGAGAGATTTTACACTAAAGGCCTATATAATATTAGTTACTAGGGACAGACCTGCTATTACTAATATAATAGGCACAAAAAGCCCTAGCAAGTCTAAGCAAAGTTGTTAGCTATGTCTGCTTACTAGAACACAGGGGAGAGGCAGTAAATACTACTATCTAAATAATAGGAACCTATAGCCAGCTCTCTATACTAATATATAAGAGTAAATTAAGGGTCTTCTACATTATTACACAGCTAGTGCTAGCTAACAACACTATACTAACATACTAAGGGACCTTAGTGTGACCTGTTAGTCTATTCTTATAGACCTGCTAACTATTTATTTTCTGTGCAGTTTCCCTATTAACATAATGCACTTAATAAACTATAACATACCTAAGTTAATGTTCTACCTCTAGAAGGGGACTAAATATTAGCAAAGAGGTTAAGATGTCCTAAGGCACCTGTAGGTTATCCTAGAAGCTAACTAGGAACTAATTAATTATAGTGTGCTAGTATTAAGAGCTACAGTCCCTACGCGTGTAGGTACAGCTCTAAGGGGGACAGGCAGCTTTAGCAACTAGACTACACACAAATAGTAATTGCACTTTATAACATATAGCGCGCCTGCGCTGTATTACTATCTACTAAAGCTATATGCCCTAAATTTTCTATGCTACTGCTAGTTACTGTATTATATAAGTGTACAGAACTTTACTTATATAGATATCCTTAACATACAGAGCCTCGCAGCTACGTTTGTAGAGGAGTACAAAAACCTTTACTACTACAGCAACCCTAAACTGCTCCTGTTATACACAATATAATATTACTATCTGCTCTACTTAGTATAGAACATTTGTAATTTTAGACTGCCTTTATATTTTGCGTAATAGACACTAGAGCAATTTCTTTGTATAGTACAACGTTTCTCTACTGCAACAGCGTACAAACACTAGAGTGTAGAGATTAATCTGCTTAATTACAAGCAACAACTGCACGCTTACTAGCACTATAAAGGAATGTACATAGAAATAAGTAACAACTATCTACTATACGCTAACAACTCCCTGTTGCTTACCTATTAACTAACAGGTAGAATTAGTAAAACAATAGACCTATAATAGCAACACAAACTTTAGAAAGTAGATAACCCCCTAGTATCCTAGCATACTAGAACTTATACATCTAATCTCCTTATATATTATAGCCTAACCCTACTGTTAGGTGCAAAGGTTAGAACATTTTTATAAGCTTACTAAAAACTTGTGTTAAGGAATAATTTGTTAGTAATATACTACACAAACCTGCCTGCAGCAGCCTAGAGGGGGAATATATAAGTGTCCTTTAGTACTATAGTTATCTTATTTAAAGAGCTAACTAATCTATCTTAATAGGCTAGAATTGCTAGATATTAAAAGGTTAAGCCTCCTAGTTACTATATACTGCAGCCTAGGATGTTTAATAAGCACAACACTAATTTTTTCTGCGTTCTAGTAGACTAGATTATTAACCTCGTAGGCGCCGCCTAGGTCTACTACTAAAGGGGACTATTAATAGAGCAGCACCTGTTCTTAGTAGACAAACACAGCTATTCTAAAGGGGGCCCTTTCTAATAAATAGCCTATATTAGGAGTACACTAGCTACAACATACTAGACTACTTAGGGGTTAACTAGGTAAGGTACTTACCCTACTTTATTTAGTAGGAAGAAGGGTCTGTTGTTATATATATAATAGAAGAATTAATATATATTGTGCTTTGTGCGTCTGTACGTAATTTAGAGCATAAAACAGCTATTTGTGCAGTATAAAACACGCTAGAAAGATTATAGATAACTAGTAATATTACCTAGTTAGTAAGTAAAAATACACTACAGTCTGTATAAAATACACCCCTAACGCAGTGTAAACAACAGACTTTCTTCTGTGTTATTTACACAATAAAAGTGCGGTGTTTTTTACCCGCTCTAGTACCCAGTGAGAGTAGTATGTGATCATCTAAGTTGCTGCAACGAATTGTGATATCAAATGAAGTTCAGCATCTGCTATGTGCTTCGAATCAGGGGCGTCAAAATGTTATAATTGCCGCTGTTGTTGACTCTGACCACGAGGAACGAATGGGAGGCGTCATTCACCGGTCACGAGACTTGATTTCGCGCCAGCGATGCAAGGTAGCATATTTTGTTGGCTACTAGTTGATATCGAAAGACGGTATGAGATGCTGCAGAGACACGTGCTGTCCCCGTGGTGGTGATAGGCGCATGTGGCATTTTTATTCGTGGAAGGCGGATTGGCCTCCACATGGCAGGGATCGCGCCGAAGTGACGATGTGGTAGTAAACATGTACGGAGGACCATAATTTTGCAGGACTACTGTGGCATACTCGAGAGATTCACCTCTTCAGCCTTATTTACCAAGCTCATACATGTCACAATCCTTCATGAAGCCAACAGCGTGGCATGGTTCCGCAATGCCCCAGATATACTGCCAGGAAAACGCATTCGATTCGCGTGTCGCGGTGAAGTCATCCTCAAACACCGCGGACGTACACTACGGTTCCAGAGCGATCATGAAATCGATCCCGAAGCAATGAAAACTTACGTCCATAAACGCATCACCTTTCCACACCTTATCAGGATGATGCCGAATTCAATATCTCCTGGCTTTGCGACGATGGGGGTGATACATCCATATTAAACACTCATCGGTCACCATTCTAAGAAGGACACGGCTGAGATGGTGACTAGGGGACGGGAAATGCGTGGGAGTGAAGACGTATTGGCAATTTTAGCGTTCGCCCAGATTTGCCTCTCGTTTTGAAATCCAGCAATAGCGACACAATGCACTTTCCGATCCTTGCGGATATCGTGAGTGATTCAGATCCGTTTTCCCGATATCATCTTGCCTTCCATTGTATTGCCGCTGCAAGCTTTGCGCAAACAAAATGCGAGCAATGAAATCCGTCGATGAGACAGGATCGTTAGTCTCGTGCACATGCTGCACCTAGTATGATACGCTTCTCGCCCCTTCATCTACTTCCATCTTCGTGATTGGCTGAGTGTTACTAAAGCTCCTCTTCCAAGTCGAACAGATGACACCCATCAAGCCCGCCCCTGAGATGCCCAGTCCTCTTCTACTCTCTGGCGGAGGCGTAGTGATACCAGCTCGAAACGATCTCACCGGACTCGGCGTCCTCACCGTCCACTCCTCAACCGGGTACGCTGGATGTGGGCGATACGCTGTAGACCAAGTGAAATCGCTCTTCTGCGGAAGAGGCAGAGGCCGTGTTGTAGGCTCTGGCGCGTCAAGCCTGATAGACGGTGGCATCGAAAGGCGGTAGGTGTCAACTTGGCCACGGCGGCGGAGAGACTGCGGGCTGCCTGTCGAGCCTTCTGATGGTGCGCCGCGAGGAATGTAGGTACCGGAGGAGATGCTGTCTCGGTGTGAGGTCTTGGTATTTGAGTCGATGCTGCTCTCGATTGAGGCGGAACGGTGTCTATCGATGTCTTTGGGCTTGTGCGCTGATTTTTCTGTGCCCCAGTCAGGGATCGAGATGCCGTCACCATCGAGCTCATGGGTGTCCGCTGACTCGTTGTGAATGTTCCGGCTTGAATCTGCGGCATCAGTACTGTCACCTCCGGTTACACTACCGTCACTAGGCTCGATGATCGACAGGTCGTTCACCTCGCTCTCCGTATAGTACTTATCCAGCAGTCCCAACTCTCGCAGCTGATCCCACGTGCGGTAATGATACTGAAACGTCGCAAACGGCTGATCAACCGGGTCGATAAGCGCAAACTTGTAAAAGCGCTTGGGCTGTTCCGGGCCAGCGCGCCCAGCATTAACAAGACTGTCACAGTCAACACAATCATTCTCCCAATCATCTAGCGCACTCACCTGACACCGCCCTCTCCCTTTGCGTGCCCCATCTTCTCGTAAACCTTCGTCTCCCTCTCCACTCTCTTCCGCCCACTAGCACGATGTACACGAATCTCCACCTCGCCATCCTTCACCTTCCCTGCCTCATCTGGTGCGCTGAAGCACAGCACCCTCTTCTCAACGGTCTTACCATTGCCCGCATCGAACAGCCCAAACATCGTCGTCCCCATCCACGCGTTTTCTTTGCCTGCGCTCCAGCTGACAGCTTTCTCGCCATCGATGTAGAGTTTGAACAGGAAGTAGTGTCCGTCTGGTACGGGTGGCAAGACGGAGTATGAGATCCAGAATTGGCTGCCAGGTAGAGCGGGGACGTAGACTGAGCAGGTGGCGGTTGAGTCGTTGACGAACGCATGAAGGTCTGGGGAAAGCGCGAATGGTGAGAGTGGTGGGTGATATTCAGGGATTGTTTCGATGTCGAACTGGGAGTGCAGCGCGATATTGATGCTGCGGTATGTTGGCATGGTGGTGAGTCGGAGGTCCAGGAGTGTGGGATGGGATTGGGTGACCTTAAAGTAATCATGTAGTGGTATGCGCGCTTGCCGCATCCGCGCATAGACTGGAAGGGCGCTCTTTCACTTCACCGCCGTTGGAGCCGCGGAGACGCCCATCACAAGCGCATTCGTGGGCTGTGCAAAACCTGGTCTTCTTACTCTACAGCGCTGGTAGTCTCCAATCGTCTACGTCTTCTGGTCCCGATGGCCCTAGAAACTTTGTTGGTTTCACCTGTACTCCCCTTTCTCAATCAAGTGCACCTTCTGTCACGGTCTTCCTATCGTGTACGAGGCCGAGTCCCAGTTTGACCCGGAACACTGGTATAGAGATCCGTGATCCTTGGCACATATCGCTCATGCGGACGCCGGGCGACACCAGTACACGCAGAAGGTGTTGAGCGGGGACCTGAATGAACTGCTGCTGGGCTTGGTCGCGACTTCCTAGGCTACACATGGCAGCGCCCCACTCGGCTTGCTTTAGGTGTACCTGCTTCAGGTACGAGCACCTGCATTCTCGGTCCTGTTCCTCCCATTGCGCGTATACAATTGGGACCGACTTGTCGATCGGCTCGTTTCCAACACCAAGTAACCAACATACCCTCGCGATGTAGCATAAGCATTGCACTCGTTTCTTGGCCTTGACCACAAGGTACATAAGCTCAACGAGCGCCATGTTGTAGTCTACGGGGATCAGAGCGCCATCGGAGGCCAGCTCCAGTAGAGAGAACACTCGTGGGAGAGCAAACTGCACCTCATGCAATTCGAATAGCAAGTCCGCTATGCTGTACCATTTCGTTGTGCCATTGTAAAGACGGGCGAGATACGGCTCAACTGGTGAGTGGTTTGCTATGGGTGCTAGCGGTCCTTGAGGGACGGATTGTGGTCGAGCACATGATCCCGCTGAGCAGGCTGTCTCTCAGGCAAAGGAGAAAGTCGACTGCAACAGCAAGATCTGTGGTCTCCAGAAGTCTGAATAGATTGTGAAAGACTTACAGTGATCCCTTGACTGCCTCCCATAACTCTCGAGAATCTAGTGCTTACGTCGTGCGGTTAGGCTTCTCTGCTTTTTAGAGGCAGTCTGCTCCACGTCATAGTTGAAGACATTGACGCTGTTGGGCACGTGCTTTGATAGCATTCAGAAGTGTGAGCCGCCCGATCGTTCCCGAACAGTGATTGAGACGTCAGGTAGGCGACTGTTGTGAAAGCGATGGATGCTCGGTGATCGAGTGGTGCGCGATGAACGCGGAGGCAAGGGTGTGGAGTCCGCCCGAGGTGACGCCGGATGGTCGCAACAACAAACAATGCCGTGAACATCCAACAGCAAAACAACGAGCCCCAGCGGCGCCGCATTCCTCTACAACAGCATTCGTCACAGCAATTACCAACCCTATATACGGCTATATGTCTTAGCAAGCATATTTACACACATCATCATGGCCGGCGACGAGGAGCTGCCCTGGAACGTCTCGCGGTGCAATCGCCTGCTGCGCCCGCTATCGTCCAAACTCGCGAAGCTGCGCAAAGAGCTCGAACTGCCCCGGACGGCCCACCAGGAGCCTCGCACGACTTCCTCGGCCTTTGCGACCAAGGCGACGCCTCAAAAGACGACCAACTTCACACGACCCGCGAAGAAGCCTCGAGGCTTCGAGAAGGCACGCGACCCGGACTGGCGGCCAGAACCAAAGGGCGCGAAGAAGACGTATGGCGGGCGCAAGGCAAAAAGACTGTCGGGGCCGAGAACAAGCAGTGTGGGCATTGAGCATGTGGCACGGCCTGGCGAGATCGCCTTCACGCCGCTCATTGCGCGTATGGGAGGGCAGTTGATGGACAGCCCGCTCACCCAAGGGTCGCCCTTGAGGAGGTACACGAAGAGCCGTGGACCCCTCGTGGCGCCAATCGATCGAGCCGAGAGTCTCGGCTCCCAAGTGCCGGCAGATGTCAAGAAGCTGGTCATGGGCACGTTAGAAGCATACGCCAATATCCTGCACGCAACGTACGAGAAGAGGACCAGGACGGGCACGAGCTCGCTGATGAGCGCGTGCTTGAAGAAACTGCCGGCATACATGGAGCTCGAGGAGCACTTCGCAGAGCTGGACCAGTTGGAGGACGAGGAGGACACAGACGACCGAGACATTGCAAACGAGATCTACGAGGACCTAGAGGCACGCTTCGAGCAGCGGCGAGGGCAAGGCTGGCGGCCTTTCAAGCACGTCGTACGCGCACACGCCACATCCTTGCTCTGCAGTGCAATAGCCGACAGCATACTGAGCATAGAGAGCCTGGTGCACTTCCACAGTCATTGCCTTGACGCTGGGGCATACGACGAGGCTGAAGAGATGCTGGTGGCTGCTCTGCCTTTGCTCAAGCCGCTGTCCTTCCCTATCAATGTTCGCGCGGACCTCTTCGGCGAGAAGCAGGTTTATTTGTCGACCGCTATAGCCTTCGTTCATCGCACGGGGCGGTACCGCTTCCTTTACGATTTGTTGGAGCACATGGTCGCGCACGAGCTACTGCCTCTCGAGTGGCTCGCTACAACCCGGATGCGCCCAATCTGGGATCGGGTAGTGCGCACCCTTACGGAAGGCGACCAGCGAACAATGCCTGCTGCTTCGCGCTTCCTAGAGACATGCATGCTCGCGGGCATGGGCCTGCCGGACGAGCGTCTACTTGCAGACGAGGCCACAGGTACGACCGCTAGGTGCTGGGTACCATCTTCACGGGAAGACTTGCGCCAGGCTTTGAACACAACCTTCTCGAGCCTTATCACGGTCTTGTGCAGTATTGCCCTTGTTAATGCTAGCCGCGAAGACGACACCGGCAAAGCTATTACACGGCGAGTCACACAGACATTAGACGCCATCACCATCGCCCTTACATGTCGATCTGATGTCGAGACCGAGCTCAAGCTGCTGGAGGCAGACGCGGATGACTTGCAGGTCTTTGCGCAGCGAGCTTGCTGGACCATCTTCTGCTCCTTTTTGATACATCTTGATGGCTGCGAAACGGACTCGAGCGTTGTCGGCCTCTCAACATCCACGCTCATCCATCACTTGAACACCGTCATGCGCCAGTACTCAGCCAACGGCGTGAACTCTTCGACCGGACTCGCCACTCTTCCTCTCCTCATCTCAGCGACAGCTCGTGGCACAGGTCGTATCATGCATGACTCCGGCTTCACCCAACTTCAGCGCCTGATCCAAGCAATGACGAGCCTCTCCGGGCATCGCCTGCCTCACAAGCTCTGGACACTAAAGCGCATAGCCCTCGAATCCGCCACTGAGTTCGCCAACGACACAGACGAATCCGAGCACCTCAAATACGCAAACGAGGTCGAAAAGCAAATGCGCACCTCAGGTCGACTTGTCATCATGCCCACACCACGCAAAACCGACACGCCGTCCAGCGCCATCAGCGACGGGGGCTTCAGATGGGAAGACGGCATCGGCGAATGGGTCGCCTGCACACCGTTCATCAAGCAGCAACCACAGCCGGACCAAAGACCAGTCCGCGCACTGACATTACTCCCTCCCACACCAGCACAGTCCTCGGACTCCGACTCGCTCGAGGAAGAGTTCATTCAGGACACCGACCATGACGCCAACAACGAACCCATCCTTCCTTCTTCACCAATGCTGCATTCAAGTCCCATCAAACGCGCACCCCACCGCTCCACATCCTCGCTCGGCAAGCGCACAAGAGCGTGCTCGCCATGCGTAGTCATCCCCGCGAAACGGACGCAAATCACGCCGCCGGATTCGCCGGTCGCTTTCTATCCCGAGCTGCCTGAAGATACGCCCGTGGGCAGCAACGATGAGGGCTCCACAGACAATACGACTTCTGAAAGGAGGAAGTTGAGGCGCAGCACAACAGAAATCAAGCGCCTTCGGCAACGACTAAAAACGCAGCGGAGTCGGAGCAGTCTGAAAGGGTTGAGGGATATGCGGCGCGTGAGTTATAGCTTTGCGATCGACGGGGTGGATGAGAATAGTGAGGATGAGTTGAGTTTTGGATTTTGAATAGGCTGATCTAGGGTGGTGCAGTGTGACTTCGTGTCTGGCGCATGATGGTGTTGTATTATTGAGATACCCTATGCTGCTTGCATATCTGCATATTGCTGTTGAATACGACTTTTGAACTACACTGTGTCTAATCGTGCTGCGTGAGGAGGTGGGTGGAGGGTGTAGGGAGCGTCGCTCAACCTGATGTGATTCGTATGTCGTATGCTATGGTGATAGTGCAAGTCGCTATCGCACTGAACGCCTGAACCCGAACGCCGACCTCTACATGGTGCTATGAACATGACAAACAGAAGAAACAAACAGCTCTTCGAGCAGAACACATCCCACTCGACGCCATCTCACATGACAAGACAGCCTCCTGGCCCACTCCTCGCCCGCCGTCTTCGGCCAACACCACCGGTCGTCCCTGCACCGCCCTCTTCCTCGTCGGCGTGCATCATCTGCGCCTCTCGCGCCCTCCTTCTGCGTCTCCGCGCACCCGCACCGCCAACGCCCGCTTCTTCGTTCATCATCATCCAGTCCGCCCACTTGCGCTCCAGTCTAGCCGCAGCCGCAAAGTCGCCACGCAAGACGCGCTTAGTGTGCTCCTCGACGGTCGGCTGCCAGCTGTAGAAGCACTTTAAGCCGATGACTTCTCTCGGGTATGTCGCAGTCTGGTTCTGAGCAGTGGGCGACGGACGCGAGATCTCTGCGTTGCGTGACAGAACCTCGCGCACACCTGTCCATGTCACATTCGCGCAGTCGTATGCCACAATGCGCAGACCGATGTGAGGACGCTCCGAGCCGGACAGTGCGCGCGCCAGACGGTTGCGGGCGCGCATGCTCGCTGCGGCTTCGGCGAGCACGAGGTCTGAGATGCGGGTGTTGTCCATTTCGAGCGAGGTGAGGTTGGTGCAGGATTTCAGGACGGGCAGCATGCCCACGTCGCCGAGGTTCTCGCAGTATGAGATGCAGAGGTGCTTGAGGTGGGCTGCGCAGGGTGCTTCGGCGAGGGTCTTGAGGGCGTCGTTGGAGAGCACGTCGAGCTCTTCGAGGTCGAGATGCGTTAGCACCGGGAGTGTGGGAAGGAGCGAAGCCAGGGTATCGTCTGTCAGACCGCCGCATTTGGACAGCTGGAGACCCTCGAGGAAGGGGACGTTGCCGACCAGAGTTCTTGCGCCGACATCCGTGATGGTGCGGCAGCGTGTGAGATCCAGATGCTTTAGTCTGCGTGGTGGCACGATTGGGCGGTCGGTGAGGACGTCGATTTCTTGGTCGACGCCTTCGATGAGGGCAGAGAGGGACTCGTCGTTGAGGCTGTCGCAATTCATGAGGACCAGCCTCTCCAAAGTGTTGCGCTGGAAAAGCTCAGTCATCAGCTCGACGTCGTCCCAGCCTCGCACTTCGCCTGCCCGCAGATCGCGCAGCTTGGGACAGCCCTGGATGACCTTGATCAGCCCTTTGTGATCGATGTTGTTGCACCAAGAGATGTTGAGAACCTCGACTCGTGGACAGTTCGTGGCAATGATCTTCATTGCGGCATTTGTCGCGCCTGCCAGTCCGGACAGATTGACATGGACGAGTCGTGTGTTGGAAAGAAGGAAGGTGTGGATTGACGAACGATCGATTCGACATCCCTCAAGCGAAAAGTTCTCAAGATTCTGACAAGCTTCGAGAAAGCCATTCTTGTTCCATCGCTCGCGTAGTTGGACGCAGCCCCGGAGGTTGAGATCCTTTACGAATGGCCCGGCTGATGTGATGATGTTGATAAGGGCATCTGCCGAGATGTTGCGGTAAAACTTGCTGGTGTCCAGGTTACTCCAAAGTTGGCCGTCGAAGCACATTGCATGCCATGACTTGGACACAAGCGAGCATCGCACAATCTGCTTGGGTGTGAGGTACTGCAGTATTTGCATGCGAATCTCAGCCGGCATGTCACTCCAGAAGTTCAGCTTCTTCATTGCCGTCTTCCGGATGGGTTGTGAGAAGTAGTCGCCCTCTGTGTCTAGTCCTGCTCTAGAGTGGGGCCGTGTGCTCGACGGAAATCCTACCGAAGACGCGAAGTTTGGCGTCTTCGCTCGCAGACGGTATTTCTCATCGTAGAAGGGGCTGCCAGGTGGGCTATTGGCGACCGAGGTGGGTGCCGTCGAGAACCCATTGGACAGCTCCGATGAGTATGAGCTGCCAAACGAGTTGCCGTATGGCGATCCTGTCCCTGCCAGCGAGACGCAGGACATAGATGCCTTTGGCTGACTCCTCAGACTGTGTGACCGTGTCCGTCCCATGCTTGCCAGACTCAGACTCGGCGAGGAGCCCATCCGCTGCAGCCTGCTGAGCAAGCGCTGTCTGCCCTTGAGCCTTGTCGGTCCGTCGATCGGGAGGGCATCAATCGTCGGCGTGCCAGGCGTTGGCGTCTCCATTCCTTCCGGATGTTCGAGGACAACAGCGTCGATGGATGTCGGCTCCATCTTGGTCTGCTTTTGCAGGATTCGCGGCCTCGGCGATAGTGAACGGAAGTGTGCGGGGAAGAAGGGTCCAAGTATGTCTTGATGTAATGACAGACAACACTCAGAAATCCTGGATGGCAGGTCCAGAGACCAGGTTACTGTCTCAGGGGAAGACCAGAAGCGAGGGAAAGTAAAAGAACACAGCCAACCTGGTGGTTGGGTATGCGCGGTTTTTGGTCCACGTACAGCCCCAGGCCTAGAAAGAGCGGGGATGGAGGTCCGTGAGGAACGATGCGCCGCTAAGGGACGAGGCGTGGGTCAACGAGCCTTGGCCGCGGAGGCGAGATCTGAACATGCAGAACTATCGAAATGTAGTCTACTTGCTGGAAGCCCATAGGGAGCTCTGGGGAAGAGTGCATTTGAAGATGCTGTGAGAACACGCGAGATCTTGTGTTTCAAGGCTCACCTTCCACGACAGCGGGCAGCTCCTGCCTTATCGCCGTTCGAGAGGAAAGCGCGCCCCACGTCCACGTGCACGCACCATGGTGGATCACCGGCACCGACTGGTGAACGGCACGATCGCTTGACCATCCGCCAAGACTGTCGTGTGAGGCGATAACAACGGTTTGCCCGTTCGGCGACTATCAGCTCAATATCATTCACAGGCGTCCATGCCTTCAACGTCCAGCTGTTCAGCTTCTTGATCTTCTTAGGATGGACTCTCGGTCGGTTCTCCTTCGCGGCTCGTCTCTGCCGCGACGTGTATGCAGGGCAAGTCACGCTAATCGTGTTCGCACAACGGCTGAATCCCACCAATCTGGACCACGGTCAGACACAGACGCAGGCGAAACTTGTGGAGAGCCCAGCACGCCTAGGAACGGTCCCGAGGCTTCTGAGCCGCTGGACACGGCGCCGGGTGTCCATCCTTGTTATCTGCCGCTGTCGTGCGGCTGATCTTGAACGTTGATGTTGGTGGTGGAAGGTTGGCTGAAGATCTTTAGAGTGAGCCGAGCTTTGCGCTACCTTGCGCTGGAGGGTCAGATGAGGCCTGAGGTTGTTGCATGGACAGCTCACATTGACAGCAGGCTGATTGGCAGGACATCTGAGACCTGGACATGCGTGACCTGTGGTGCGATAAGAGCAACGCATTGCGACTCTGCTGTGAGCACGCGGGCACAGTATGGCGATACTGACCGTTTTTAACTGGCGGCTCGAGAAGACTTGTGATTTTCCTGATCAGACGTTGACCGTTTTGCATCTCGACAAGCATGCAGGGCCGAGTATACAGGGCCGAGGTACATGTCAGTGATTTAGGGCCCCACATCTGCGAGGAAGCTGGAAAAACGGAGAGTGCATCGACGTTCACTGTACTCCGCACAACAGCTACCTCCTGGTTCTTCGAAGAGTGGGCCTGCAACCGGGTTTCTCTGCCGTACGAGACTACACGAAACAGTGCGGCTCCTCTCACGTCGCCAAATCCCTCATCCAAGCCTGTTCGCGCCGCTTCGAAGCCCAACACCGCTGAACCCAACAGCCTCCCTCTTGTCCAGCGCCGCGACGACCGTACACAAGACACCCGCAGCGATCAGACCGGCCCGCGCCAGGTTCAACAGTCCCCATCTGTCAATGAGCGCGTGTGTAGTCTCCTCCTCAGCAACGCCCACCTCAACGGCCTTGTCCTCCAGCGACCGTGACTCGAGCTGCCTCATCCGCTCCTCGAGCTTGTTGTTCAGCGGCACGATGAAGGCGAGTGTGAACGGCACGATGCCAGGGATGAGGATCGCGGCTGCGACGTTGAGCTTGAAGGGCAGGGATGAGGTGTCATCTGCTCGATGTCAGCCATCTGCCGCATGCAAAGATCCTACAAATGAGTGCATACTGTTGTATGCGACATATGCGCTTGCGAGTCCACTGATGATGGCGAGCGGCTTGCCGTAAGATCCGCCCTTCGTGAGGACCGTGTACCATTGCTTTGCAGCGAGGGGAGCGGGCGCTTGCATCACAGCAGGCACTGCGATGAGCGAAAGACTTGCATTCGATCCTTGGTGTATGCTATCAGCTACGCGTCTAGAGTGAGGTCTTGATCTACCGACCAAGAAGGTATCCGCTTGCTGTGATACCGAGTGCTTGTGCGACAAAGAGACCCGGAGGTGTCTTTTGATTGAAGACTGAGGTCATCTTAGATGTATCACACGTCTCTCGGTGCCAGGTAAGGTTCACGAGGCGGGGAATAGCACAACGACACTCTCAAGTCGCCGAAGGGTGGGATGCCTTATCCATAGCTTGAAGCTCCAGCTCCCCACAATCGCGGAAGCAGCTCCGCAACGAGCTCGTGCAACCTCGAAAGACGAGGTCAACTTCACTACGCTTGATGACGACTCAACGTCCTGATGGAGACCACATAGCGCAATCCCCAGCGTTGACCACGCACTTAAAGGACTATGCTATCGAAGTCAGACCCTAGACTCTAAGCGAACCGCCGGAGTCCAAACATGTCGATCCATGATGAAACCGCAACGCTACAATAGCGACACCAACCTCACATCTGACTTGTCCTCAGCAAGCTCGAATTGTGTCCGAAGCCCACGATTCTATGTCTATTGATATACTTGCAGCTACATCTTCAGACCCGAAACTCAGCAAGATCTCGCACAGCGCAAACATCACTGTCAGCCCCCAGAACCGCAGACGACTGCAGCCCAACTATCACGCGTCATGTTCTGTGAGTCACCAATCCTCCACCTACAACCACCGACTAACACCCCAGCCCTCTCTTCCACCGCGAAGCTCCACCACATAACCCACCTCCCCGCCTCGACTTCCCACTTGCGTGCGCTGTTCTGCCTGCACAACCACGATCTGCTCATCCGCCTAGACCCTGAACTCGCACACTACGAAACCATGCCCTCACCCGCCGACGCGCCCAATACAAAACGCTACAAAGTGACAGACAACATGCACACCCTGCCCAAAGGCTTGTGGGATACAACAGTGACGTTTGAAGCGGATATCACGGATACGGAGGAGGGGATCGAGTGGGTTATTAGGGCGCCGTTGGGACTGGTACAAAGGACTACTTGGCGAGTTGTGAAGAGGGAGAGTTTGAATGGTGAAGTGGGGAATGTGGTGGGTAAGCAGGTTGGGGAATGGATGGATGAACAAGGTGAGGGTGAGTGGAGTTTGGTTGAGGATGTGGAGATTAAGGCGAATAGGATGTTGACAGGGACTGTGAGGGGGAAGTGTGAGGCGAATTGGAGGGGTGTGCATGGGCGGTTTGTTGGGCATCTGAGAGAGGCGGAGAGTAAGTCGTGAACAGGGCACGATTTGATAGGAGATAATCTTGATTAATCATAGAGACTTCTGAAGACCGTCACTGAATGAAATTTCACGGCCAGCTTCTGCACCTTCATGATGCCGTCAAAGTTGAATGGGGCATGACGGGTGATTTTGAATTGCTTCCTGTGTTCTCGAAATGCTGGTTTCTCACGCCGTCGTAATCCTTGCAGATACTAGTCAGGCTGTCTTTCAGCAGGAGGTATGCTCGCTGGGAAGCGTCGTGGTAGGGCAATTGTAATGGCGCTCTGGGTGTGTCATCATACCGTAAATGTGCGCAGAATTGGAAAGCAGCACTATTCTGAAAGGCCATAAGTCTATTTGGTGATGCACTTTCATTAAACAGCTTGACTTCTTAGCAGGATATTACACTTGTACCGGTAGCTCCCAAAGACTGATTAAGTTGCAAAACAAGTATAAGGACCTACTGATTACCTCCCTTATTCTAACCCGCAGATAATTGAGGCACAGACAAAGTGCCTTACTGAATAGACTTCTGGCCTCATCGGATAGTGCCATCCAAACTGAAAGACTGCTAAGCAGGGGTTTGAAAGCTTGACTGCCCAAATGGTCATGGGACGATGACAGTGGGATATCTAGGACTCCAAAAGTTGATCATCTGCTCTTTTGGAGCCTTGTGATTTCACTTTTGGCGCGTTCGTATGGTATCTGACACGTTGTGAGCGTAAACGCCTTGAAGTGTCGATGCTTGTGAGCTTTGAGTTCCTGGCGTATTGCGGCTGACAGTTGCCGCAGCAGTAAACAGGTGCCCCACAACTCGGATTCGCGCCAGTGGCAACCCACCTTGCACGACTATGGACAAACAAACATCCGCGCTCAGCGCGGCATCGACACGCCCATCTCAGTCTATGGTGTTCTCAGACGATGACTTTTGGACGGGGTCCTCTCGATGCGCTCAATACCTGGCGTCGAGTTTTGAACCCTCTCAATCAACGTGGCAGCCGCAGCAGCCGTTTCTGACGTGTCTATGAGCCCCTCCTGACTGCGTCTAACACCCGACATTGGACGCTGCAATCCTGGCGGAGGAACAGCCCTTGCTGAACCAGCATGCCGCTATTGAGACATATCCGCAAGTACGTCGATATCCAAGGAGACATTGCGCACAACCAAGGTTTCGAAGATGGCCCGGACACGGTTTACCTGCTTGGCTTCGACATGGAGCAATTGAAGCCTCTACCTGTGAAGACCTACATCCGCCGCCTATGGCTTGCCTTCGAGAGCGGCACGAGTCCGATACCCAAGAAATTCTTCGACATACAGGCTCACTGGTTTTCAAAAGAGATGCAAGAATGGGTATCTGATCTTGCTAACCATCCACTTCGGCTGGCGGCTGAACTGGAGATGGAACCTGAGTACGGGGTCGACGGTGCACCTCCGCGCAGCAGATTCCTTATCGAAATCGTTGATACGATGCTTGTGACGCGGAAATGGGGAGAGACATTGTGGGGCTGCAAGAAAACATCCGAAGAGGAGCACATGGAAACAGTCGAAGGTTGCGAAGATGCGCGTCGCCAGAACTCCAGGGGTAAGACCTACGGCGCATCGACGAAAGAGCGGTCACGCAGGCGAATACGAGGAGAAGACTCACCTCAAATTGCTTGCAAACTCAAAACCTGAAGAAGGGGATAATGAGCCCCCAGCGTGGCCACAGAACAGAGAACGGTAAGACACTTGCCTCAAACGTTGGGCACGGTGAGACTTATCGAGCTCAGGATCTCCCTCGCAGTCCGCCACTGGATGGCCGCACTTATCCAAGCCAGGATCCAGAGTACACGCGAGAAACACGTTCCGCGCGTGGCTTGTCCAGAAGATCCCGATCAACGGCGTGAGTGGCTGGCGGCAAGATACGGGGTAACAGAGCGTGAAACCTCCCCGGATCCGGTATTCGACTCGGAAGAGGATCACACTACCGCACGAGCACGATCGACCGTTCACACCAAGCAAGCGGATCGTTCAGACCCATCTTTTCTTCAACAACTCAGCCCACGTGGACCAGCAGAACCATCGGCAGTCGCTGCTTTACCCGACACCGGAGTTCCTCCTGCCCACTCGGACTCGGCCATTGTCAAAGCCCAGTCTGCACTTCTACGGGGTCGAAGTGGCAGATCCTCCCATGCGAGAGACCCTTCGGAGCTTACTGAGGTCTCTCTGACTATAACAAGATCCATGAAGAGGAGTTGCAAAAAACGTAATCTCTCTCAATCCCACTCAGACGTAACGAAGCGGTGTATTCAGCGCCGCAGGAATGTTGAGCCAGTCCAGGGGCAAGATACTCATATGCAAAAGGAAGTAGGATGGCTTGAGAAAAATCGTGCCAATATCGATTGTGCTGTAAAAGGCCAATTCGTTCTTGGCGACACTCGTCATGGTACCGAACACTACACAGGCGCTTCGGATGTCGATCCCCCAGCTCGCAGCACGCGGTTCAAAAAGCGGTTGTTGAGCCACACCAAAAATTGTACACCACCGCCTAGTCAGGGTCTTGCGCCTATCTCCCAGACAAGCAAAGACACGCCTTCTTTGAAAGCTAAAAGGCCAACTGCGCGTCAATACAACCGTAGCACCCGATCGTGTTGCGTAAGTGAGAATGGCCAAGATGAGGATGAGGTGCCACTACAGGCCGTTCCAACGGATCATTCGCAGTCCGTATTGCAAGGCGATCAACATCAAGTCAATCAACATGTCCTAAAAGATGGAATCAAAACGGTTTCTGGAACCCCAGCGACTCCCAAGACTTCAACAATATCCCTTGAGATCCCGCGGGACCCTCATGCGGACGCCTTGACCATTCAGAGGATTGAAGAAAGTGGAAATGCTCCAGCATATACAGTCTCGGAACATGAAAGCAGTACGCCTTCACTGCCGAGTCCCAGCCCAAGCGAGACTGACCTGGACGATTCGCAGCCTTCTACTTCGATCAATTCTGGTTTTGAGTCTGCCTACGTTCAGCCCACAGCATGTATCGCGCATCCTACTCGCGCCGGCTCCAGCCTTGGTAATTTCGCAATCTCAGATCCTGAGCCCGCGTTGTACATTCTGGCTGAGCGGTCCCCTTCGATACCCAGTCAAGCATCATTCATCTTCATGCCTGATGAGGTGACTAGTCCTCGACCAGCATTAGTGCATACCGCCACACACGAACCGGCTGCTGAAAGAGTCGAAACTGCAAATACTGATCGGCAATCATCCCCTGCTCCGCCAGATATAGTTTTCGAGGACTGGTGGCAAGCAGCACCAGCGTTGCTTTCGCAAATCCACCGTCCCCACAGCCTCCGCAACAGGCTTCGTCCGAGCTCGCCTATAAGGAACAAACTACACGCGTTCGACCAAACGCATCCGCTATACCCGAAGAATTGGAACTGCACAGTATAGTGCGATCCGTGCTCGATAAAGACTCATCGAACCCTATGCAGCACAGACTGAGCCGCCGTCAACCAGCTCACGAAGCTCGTGCAGCGGTACTTGCCAACGCTCGGCACCGATTATTGACAGGATCGCGAACCGACCCGGCCATCGTACCAGCAGTAGAACGTGCATTCCAGGACATGACCCCGTCTACATTGAGCGCTCGGGGCCTTTCATCTGTCAAGACGATTTTCATCCTCATACTCAGTCTTGAAGCTGCATTCGATGGTACACTTGACATGGACACAATGCTGCATAGAACTATTCCGGACCTACTAGTGCGGTGCGCGGAGGCCATGACGCAAATCGAAGAGCTCGACCGGAACCTTACCAACCTCGTCGAAACCTTGATTGAGAATGACCGGATCTTAGATAAAGAGCATGCAGCGTGTCCCCCGCCTTCCCTTACTCGCAGACTCACGACGGATGCAAGCCTAGTAGAGATTAGTGACGACGAGGAGACATTGACGGTGCGATTGCAATGTCTTAACCGATGGATAATAAGCGCGTTGACCTCACAAGCTCACGTCAAAAAGTTTCTGGCACTGGCCTATTGTCATGTCCTGGTCATACTGATCGAATACATGCTCAGTCGCGGGCCTTCAACCCCAGAAGATGACGCTCTACTCAACGCCATAATGAGAGCTTTTACAAAAGAAGAGCAGGATTTGGGTGATTTATACACGATGCAGTCAGGACCGTGTCCAATGGGTCATCCCTTTAACCGTCAAACTGATCTTTGGGTTGCACGTGTCTCGCAAGGGAACTCTAGCAAAGATTCTCTTTCACCAGCTGTCGTACTTGCTGCGCATCAGGCTTCCGATGTGCACAACCCTCCTGTAGCCAAAGGAACGTCGAACTATGAGCAATCTGTGGCGTACGAAAGCTCGACCATGCAGGAACACAGACATGCATGGACTATAGTCAACAATTGGGGCTCTGAATGGCGTGCTCAATTACTTGCGGGAGGGGTTTGTATTCGAGGAACTACATCAGGAAAGCTTGGCCCTCCGCTTGCACGATTGTCATCCTGCGAGCCGTCCATTCCGAGGCTATTGTTTACTTTGCCGGCATTTCTTTCTACAGGCAACGCCTGACGTTGTGGAGGTTTGGACTGAGTACGTCAGAGGCCTAATGAGCTTGATTCCTTCCACCAGTACCACAGGCCAAAATCAAGGTGTCGAACGAGGGCTTGCGACATCTAAAGTATGTCAAAGTCAACGAGATGCAAGTTCAATTGCTGTTTCGAAAACAGGTACTTGTTCAATACCAGCAACGCCGGTCTCATATGATGCGGAAGACCAATTACGACTGGGTCTTTCATGGGAATTGGCGAGCGTCAGTCGTCATGCCCTGGACTATGATGCAATACTGGATAGGCTGATTCCCAAGACGAAGACATGGTACGGGTCGCTGAGAGGATCGTCGACAGTAACTTTGGACATTGTCGAGCGCGGCATGAGGGCACTAGAAAGATGGGAGGCACTGCTTGCAAAATTACGGACTGAAGGCTATCTACACCAGCGATCTCCAAGAAACACCCCGCTCAAAGGTGCGCGTGAGCTTGAAGATTTGTACGACCGTGATCAGTACAAACGTCTTGAGTCATTTGCGGCTTTGGACTCCTGGTTCCATCGCACCCTAGCGACATGGGGCTACCCACAAGACCATGACCTGATAGCACTACGTGGAGATATCGTGGCCGTCTACGAACAGCTCATCACGGATCGACCGGCGAGCGAAAAGGCATGTGTCATCTTTGCGGTGAATACATACGTTTTCGAGATGATTCGGACGTTCACTTTCCATTCGTACCTGATGGGATTTGTCAAGAGGTGCAACCCGCAACTTCCCGGCTCATACCATAGTCCGACAGCAAGAAAAATGTTGCCTCTTCTTCAGCCGACCGCCGACCAGTGCTACAGAACTGCTTTGGAGGAACTGGTCTCGGCACCGTGCCTGTCACGAATGCGACGATCGTCGAACTCGGCATAGATATGGATGCGGACACCTGAGATCTCGCCATCGAAACCGAGTATTTCATGGGTCTTCCACAGCACCATACTGTGGCGCTATTTCGCTGCGGAAAAACAGCCTTGCAACTCGTATAGCTGGCATCTACCCGCGATTCGTTGTGGGAAAATATCTAGTGTACAAGAAACGCAACCTTCTGGGTATACTGCCCTGTACACCTTCACGTGCTTGCAGTGCTGCTACAGAGGTCTCAAGATGGCACCAGGTTTCCATCAATTACACGCTGCTATGTTGTGCTTCGATCGACATGAGGTGAGTCACGTGGTTCGGGAAGATTTGTCTGGTTGAAGGGCGTGAAGTTGACATTTTGCTTCTCAGCGCCGCTAGGTTAGCGTATCCGGGGATCTGCTCAAAGCCTCAAAGTCACGACCAGCTCGCATTGCACATCCATCATTGTACATTACCTTCCTGCTAAAAGCCGATAAAGACCAGCCTCATCAGAATTCCAGGAAGCAATTCAAGTCCCATTCAACGCCGTTCTGGACCCAATCTTAAACAGCTACCATGGCCGCCACAGCAAAAGCAGTGCTCGAAAGCGCCAAAGTAGCCCCGGAGATCTTCAAGCTCCGACCAGACTACCGAGCCCTTCTCATTGTAGTCTCCGGGATCCCTACAGGCCCCAGTAACTCGACGTCTGAGTCTTTGCTCCAAGAAGCCGAAATCTCAGCCCGGGATGCGCTCTCCAAACAAGCAGTCACCGACGCCCCACACGTTGCAGCCTGGCGCGACGCATACAAAGCCTTCGGCGCCAAACCCAAGAAAGAGCGCTCGAGCCTCGAATCGCTGATGCGTCGCGCTGAGGGCGGCCTGCCAAAGGTGAACCGCCTGACTGATATTTACAACGCAATTAGCGTTAAGTACCAGATTCCCTTTGGCGGCGAGGACCTGGATAAGTATAGTGGCGCACCCGTTCTGATCCGTGCAACGGGCAAAGAGTCATTTGAGACGACTGCGGCGGGCGAGAAGCTTGTGGAGTACCCTCCTGCTGGTGAGGTTGTGTGGTGCGATGATGCGGGTGTTACTTGCAGGAGGTGGAATTGGAGGCAATGCTCGAGGACAGGGATCAGCGATGATACGACGAGGGTGCTGTTTATTTTAGATGCGCTGAAGCCGTGCGATGATAAAAATTTGGAGAAGGCTGCTGACGAGCTTACAGCGGTTCTGAAGAGTCTGTCGCCGGATGTTACTGCGGAGCGTCGACTGATCTCGGGGTCTCAGTGGAGCTTTGGTGCGATCTTCATCTCGATATCATATGTGCGTACCAGAATTCTCATAATAGAAGCCCTAAATGTAGGGATGCGATACCCGCCGAGGTAACTTTGAGATTCGGCGAGGTATCCTCTAGAGTCTGCCCTATCTTTAGCAGATGCCTTACAAAAGGGAGGTAGTTAAGACCCTGCTTTAAGCATCTTGTACCTACATAGGCCTTCTGGCGGCTACAATTGTTTTTCTAACATAGCGATTTCTTCTGCTACGAAGGTTGTCCCGCCCAATATCAAAGTCCAATCGTCGGATCATGCTATCCTGAATGTATGCTGAAATGTTTCTCAACCATGTACGCGCTATGAACTCACATCTCTGTTCCGAAAGGTGCACCATCAAGCTTGAATCCTCCTGGTTGCAACTTCTCCAATACTCCTCTAGGATCATACTTCAGTGCGACTGCCTTCAATCTCTGCTGATTCTCAGCACCGTAACTGGCGATTACCTCCTGGTATCCGCTTGCCTACGGCATGTAGATATAGTCATTGTCAAGCCGGCGCTCTTTCGCCATCACTCGGGCAGCGTCACCAAACGATTTTGCCGCCTTCATCATTGCTGCGTCATCACCGGAGCTGTTCCAAGAGCTGTACAAGAGAACGTGGAACAGCGGGCCGTCATCTGGTCTGAGCCCTAATGCATTGCCACCATGTTTTTGCATAGCACGCAGAATAGGTACTGAGAAAGCCTGGATAGATACGTACACCAGTTTGGAGGGAATTATGCAGCCACAGCAAATAAATGCTCGGCAATTGCATTGATAAGAGGGCTGTCGAGCTTGAAAGAAGCCGACCACATTGTCGTGCGGGAGCCAGATGGCATTATGTTACTCAGCTATAGCGTAAGATTGGCCTGCGATGAGTTGGCGAGACTGTTCTGCACTGGCGGAATAGACAGGTAATCACGGAGAATCGCAGGTGGACTTGCTGTGTCGATTGGTGACGTGTACTCCAGCAAGGTGGAAGCAATCCTCGCGCCGGCGTATGCAGAGATGGACAGTGCGTGTGCTGCCTCAGGATCTTGTTTCACAGCTTTAGTGGACTTAACGAACCCCTCGATGAGCTTTGGGATCTCGGATCCGCTGTACTGACGCGAGTCTCCCACATAAGTCCTTGTACCAGGGTTTCATAAGTGAATGAAGTTACGATGCCGAAGTCGTTGCCGCCGCCGCGCAAGGCCCAGTATAGGTCTGGGAATGAATCAGGGCATGCTCTGACGACGCGGCCAGATGCCGTCAGTACTTTGTAAGAGGGCACATTATCACATGCGAGGCCATACTTGTTCGTGTGGTATGAGATGCCGCCACCGAGCTGTAGAGCAATCAGCGTCACCATCGAAGCAGCAGACTGCCGCGCCTTACAGTCAGACCGCCAACTCCCACAGTGGCAGCTCGTCCACCGATGACAGTGAGTCGATACGGCTCAAGATATGAGTACACATCATGCCAGCGGTTGCCGGGCCCACTGCCACCGCCTTCTGATCACTCGATAGCCTCAAGATATTGGGCCCGGCCAGGTCTACAGTGATACCGCCCTCAATGCTCGACGCACTGTGAAATGCAGCATGACTGCCGCTCTTCACTGCGAACGGTATTTGGTAAGACGGGACAGAAGAACGAGGATTGGAACCTCGAGTGCAGCTGTTGGGGTGAAAGTGCATTGTGGAACTACTTCGTCTTGCTGAGCAGACCAGTAGTCAGGATGTTTGTCTAGCGAAGCCTTGATATTGCCAAAGATGTTTATGATCGCGGTACACTATTCATAATGTCAGTGTAGCTAGGTTTGTATCGATTGTGTCGCTCACTGCAATTGAACAGGGGTCTGACCTGCGATGTGGAAATTGCACATCTTTCTGTAGAGGGATACTGGAGATGTTGACACCATGATCAATCAAAGCTGTCGTGACATTGAACTCTGGGGGTTCGAAAACATTCAGTGTTGCCACTGCGGTTGAGAGTAGGAAGCAGACGATAGCCACAAAGATTGTCGATCTCATCTCGAGACTTCCAGATGGAGGAGGGAAGTAGACCCAGAAGAGGGGAACAAGGTCCTAGATTCCTAGGACTGCATATAGTCCACATTTCGGTGGTCTTAAACATGAGCGCGTCCCGACTTATTGAGGGATTGTGCTGGGCTAAAATGCTAAATCAATAGCGAGAGGCTGCAGCTGGTAGACAAAGACCTGCAGCTGCTGCAAATATCCTGTGGTATCAATGGCAGAAACCTACCCATTAGTTATGCTACGATTGGTTGCAAGATCTGCAGGCGAATCGAGGACACAGGTGCAGAAAGCCAGGATCACGCACACTGGGGTACCGCTGCAGTGTTAAAAACACCGCTAGAGTAAGATTACACTGCATATTTAGGTAAAACAGTCTATTTACACAGAACCTTTATCTTTTTTACACTACACCTCTAGGTAAAACAGTC
>SWKW01000269.1:0-23206 GCA_011058865.1 Didymella keratinophila
GCGACAAAAGTGGGTCGAGAACCCATCTGCGTATCTCGAGTACAGGTCGAAGCTCCCCGGCGAAACGCTATCTGCATATCTCGAGCAAAGGTCACGCCTCAGTGAAACGCTCAGATATCTCTGCAGCTCGCGCATGGGCCATATCCTCGGGAGAGCTTTTTCGATCGCCAGAGAGCACAGCTCTTCGTACGGCAGGAAAGCTAAGCCATAGTGAACCACATCTTCAAGTCGGCCTTGCAAGCTACGCTCCCAGTCTACGTCAGTAAACTGCCAGACATCACTCACGCCGACCATGGCTTCTGGGTCGATGGATGCATGAGCGTCGGATTCGGATATGTCCTGCTTCGTATCTGTGGACTCGGCAGCACTGGACTGAGGGAGGAAAGGTGGGGTCGTGTGCTGTTCTGTCATCTCAGGTTGTGCCTAGACAGGGTACACCGCACGCAAAAGTAGACGTGCAATGTCTTCACATTCGAGGGGCATGCAGCAACCAGTTGACGAGTTTATCTAAGTCCGCCGACGACTTCCCACATCAACAGGCGCTCACTTGCGGCTGCGCTTGTGTACACTTACACAGACCTTCCGCCACACAGCACACTTGGCCGCATCGTGCTTATCATGTTGGAGGTATGGCACACATACAGAAAGAGTGATACGTAAGCTGCTTTGGCACACAACGTACATCACCTTGCTTATACGCAGAACGGGAACATTCCCACGGCAGTGTGCGAAGCGGGACGGGTACATGAATTTTTTGCTCAAAAGGATGTAGCATTGGGATCTAAGCAGTGCTCGTGTTGTGATATGGCGGTAGAGGCCGAGTGCCACGCGCTTGTTTGTAGTAAACCATGCAACACCTTCGGCTCTAACCCCTGGTTGACAGTGATGTTCGTCTTCTCCAGTCTTAGGGTTGAGGACGATACTGGAATGCAGATTTGATTTGATTTTTGAAGATTCTAGTAGCTAGGGTTTGATAGTCCAAGCAAGATACACAGGCAAGCTATATTCTCTCTGCCAGCTGCGTCTCTTAAAAATCAGTCTAGAAACCTCATCACCACCCCGTTCAATCTTCTGCAACTCTGTGCATCCCACTCCATGTACCGCACCAACAACGATGGCGACGATCGAGCGTTTGCGTGTATAACTCAGTGTGGCACATCTATCTGATGCCCCGGAACAGGTCCTTCCGGTGTCTCCGCGCCAACAGGTATAGTGTAGTCGGTGGGGTCTACTTCAACCAGAGTCCTATTGTCTTCATTGTCTTCATCGTCTTCCTCGTCTTCATAGTCTAGGCGCTTGTAGGTTGGCTCGTATGTTTCGTCTGTGTTGGGGGTTTCCGGCACTTCGTGCGTCGCACTCGCGATATCTGGTGGAGTAACACATTCAGGATGCGCTGCGGCAAGCCAGTCTCGAGTTGCCGCGGCGACTCGCGATGACACAGGCGAGGGACTGACGAGGCCCAAAGCAGAGCGACCAGAGCTCTGGTCGTGCTGGCGCGAACGTGAAGGGTCTTCCTCTGGACGGCATTCTGCGGGCGCATACTCCGTCGCTTGCGCTGCGACGCTACCCACCGTCGGGTAGATTTTCTCCAACTCGGCCCACAGTTGTGCGGCAGGGGCTCTAAGGTTCCTACGATTTCTTAGGTCATATCACCAGAGGTTGTAGGAGACTTACTGGTTGTCTGATTGCAAGTCTTCTAGCCACTTGTCTAGCACGGGTTTCATTATGTCACGTTCGAACACTGTGCTATCCATGGTTGTGTTTCTGCTGGGTTCCGGTGCCGAAGATGATTTATTCGTCATGTTCGAAGATAGATTGCTAGACACTCAGCCAGCTTCGTACGGCGTAGCCTCTCCTAGGACAGCCATAGCGCTGCTTAACAATGGCTGTCATACTTCGTTTCGGGCATCCTACTTTGTGATGCTGAGGGGCTGTAAGAAGCTTACTGACTGCGCTAGATTTAATCCCGCATTCCTGTCGATGCTTCGTTGACCACGATGTTACGTCATTTCGCCCTACCTTCTTCAGCTGACCGTGGTTGTCTGCAGACAGACACGCGTGAAGATAATTACTGACCTTATCCAGATTCTATAGCAAAAGAACTTTTTGTTCGGCGTCACATATTGAACAGCTGAGAGAAATACCACAACGCACCCTCTAGTCATCGTAGTAGCTGCGTTGTCAACTGGCTCGGAATGGCACATGTCTATGTTCTCCTTCTCGTCACTAGCATCCTTGGGAGTATGAGAAGAACACATCAACCAATTTTTTGCGCTCACATGGGGGAGGAACAGTGACTAGCGCTTTCGTGTTCCATGACGATAACCATCTTCTAGGTGGATACTCATACGTGAGCTAGAGGCTTACCAAAATGCGACTCGTGGTTTCTACATAATGAGACAGTGATGAATGGGTGAGCCGATCGTTTCGTGCTGATGCTATGGCTACCGTAGAGTACCGATTGTAGAGTCGTTGCTGTGTCATGGTTGACCGAGTTAACCTTGATGCAAACCTCTGAACTCCTGTGTGTGTTGATACGCGTCGAACCCGCTGCGCTCTTGTTTGCTTCGAAGGCGGACTTTTCTAGCGACGGCTGCAAAGACGTCACCGCAAACAGACAATCGACTATCCTGATGTCTGTTATATTCCCTGGCCTCAAGGGAATAGATGTCTATTTCCATGTAACAATGACTGTTATTGAAGAAGTATTTGTACGTTCTAAATCTACAGAAATAGTATGTTCGGCCAATCTCTCAATATCGTGTCTTACACGACTGCCCTTGTACAGTGACGCGTCAAAAGTTTCGCCCACGCTAGCGTAATAATTTTCCCCACAACACTTACAACTCAACTACAACCCACCACAACTATGTCTACACAGCGTATTTTTGGACGTGAGCTATCGCAAAATGTGCGCCGTGGCCCAAATATGAGTCCTGCTGAGCGCAATATTGCCATTGGTATGCTGAATGCTGGTTGTACGGCTAGTGAGGTGGCGAACGCGTGTGGTCGCGCGGAATCAACCATACGACGCCTCCGCGCAAAAGCAACCACAACAGGCACAACACAAGACAAACCTCGCAGCGGGCGTCCGCAAATACTGTCGAAGCATGCGCGCAAGCTGGTGTATCGCGCTGTTAGAAAAAATCCCAAGATAACCTACGCAGAACTCGCTGAAGTCGCTCAAGTCCACCCACCCGATGGCACCCCATCGAAGCCACCCAGCCGCTCCACACTCTATCGGGTTATAAAAAAGACTGGTTTACTACACGTACGCTGCAAAAAGCGTCCAAAGCTTACCCCACAACGTGCGCGCGCACGCTTGTTGTTCGCTCGTGAGTATCGCGGCTACCCGTGGCATCGCCGCATACTTAAATTCTCTGACGAGTGCTCTATTTAGAAGGGCTCAGGCCACACAACTGAGTGGTGCTTTCGCTACGACGATGAGAAATAGAAGACAAGGATGCTTACGGAGCTGTCGACTGCGCGCAAGCCCGCGCAAATGGTGTGGGCGGCCATATGGCTCGATGAACGCGGGCAACCTCGACGGAGTGATCTCATCGTAATGCAGCGAGATCTCGATGCTCCCCACCGTGGGTACAGCGCCCAAAGCTACATACAAGCATTGCAACAAGGTCTTCTGCCTCATTGGAGAGATTTCCAGCTATTTATGCATGACAACGCGAGCATACACACCGCGCGCGCGGTGGCAAGCTTCATGGAAACTCACCACATTCATGCGATTGGATGGCCACCATACTCACCAGACCTCAACCCAATCGAGCACCTCTGGTGGCACCTCAAGAAGCTTGTATTCACTCAGTACCCGCAGTACAACAACATTACAAGGGCAGAAGAGGAGTGGGATGGGTTCTGCAACGCGCTGAAAAAGTGCTGGCGGGCCATCCCCGGCAGCTTAATCCGCGCCCTCATCATGTCTATGCCACGCCGCATTAAAGCTTGTATTAAAGCCAGAGGTTGGCAAACGAAGTACTAGCTATCAACAATAAAATCCTGCGTTTCAAACATCCAAAACTATGCAATTTTGGTGGAGTTATCACCAAAAAGAGCATTTGCAAAAGTGTGGTGTTGCGGCTGATCGGCCCTTAGCGAGCGAAACTTTTGACCAAGTACTGTATCAAACTCGACGGTAGGATTGTCTTTGGTATCGTCAGAACACAAGCGGAGACTGGGCTTCCTGCCGCATCAGAGACTTGGAATTCAACGTACATATCCATCGCGAGGGCAGCACATGTTAGCCCTGCAGACTTGGACAGGGGAAATCGTGACTGCCTATGCAAGAAACCTGTAGATGCAGTCTGAGAGCGCTGTTGGTTCACGGACAGTGTGGTTTTCAGTGTCTACGTCTGGGATTTGGTCATAGACGCAAAGGCCCCACTCTCCCGCAGTACGAGGGTAGTCATCAGTTTGGTGCCGGTCATCCTTACGGGTAAGGTGTTGGAGGGCAATTGTATGACCATGCTAAGCGCAGCCATACATCAAAGCCTGGAGGGTGACGCTTCAGCGAGGGAGAGACTTCTTACAGGAGGTTTTGCTCTTCTATGGAAGCACATACGACTTGACACGACTGCCTAGTGCGAGGCTGGAGTGCCCGGACTGATGAAGTTTCTGTGTATTAGAACTATGCGACCCTCTGACCACTGCTATTCAATGCGCGAGCCGATAGAGGGGAGTGGTTATCTCGTGAGTGTGGCCTTGCTCACCGCGTTGGGTTGTGTGTTTCCATTGCTGTCAGCGAGAGCGAAGAGAGAGTGATTGTTGCGATGACACTGTATAGTAGGTTGGTAGAAGCACAAGTAGAGATACGTGATGTCAGAACTAGGTAGTGCGGGGAAACTAGTTTGATGAAAGATATCATGTTGCTATCCTATATCGGGTGTGGCTATGCCATAAGTGGCATGCGTTGCACGCAGTATCTTCAACCGCTAGCTACGGGAGAGTCGATGGGCCCGAACACCCAGTCTTGGATTCATGTTAGTCTACCGGCTTGCTCACAGCATAGTCTAGGCGTCTGAACGTTACTTACATTGCGCAGCGTACTTGACCTCGAAACTGTTTGCTCGACCTTGGCAGCTCACTGGTCCCTTCCCGCCAGCGGTTTCGAGGCGGTACACAGTATCGATACCACCAACAGAAAATCCGGTGTCGGCAAGGTGGAGCCAAGGAACCGCGCCCTCGTGCTGGAGCCCAGGGTAGGCAGACTTCGGGGCATCCGTTCCGTCGAATCTGCTGACCTGAGCGATGGGATAGGGAGACGGGGACAGTCCGACGAAGGCGAAAACAGGCCTGCTGGTGCCATTTGAATCGCCAAAAAAATGATGACCAATGACTCGGTCATAGCCCTCTAATCGTAAATAGCTTTCCAACGCTTTTGGATAAGTGCTCAACACGAGGGCTATGCGAGATATCGCTGGAATTTTCCACTTTGCGGCCAGCAGATTCGTGTTGAGCCGGCTGCCAATGTCGTACAGCGTAGCTTTGGAAATGTCAGCATTATCCTCGCCGCCGTATAACCTGTACGTACCTGTTGCGCCTGTGGTGTCGGGCGCGGCACGCTCATCGCCACTGGCACAGGTATAGTTCTGCGTGCCGAGTCCTAGCACAACATACTTGAGCTGGCCAGGAGGAGCTGCAAGGGAGCTCTGAGGCATTACTCTAGCGAGACCGTCAAGACCGGCTGCGGGAGTATAGGTGGACACATGCTTCTCGGCTATGGCCCGAGCATGTGCGGAGCCACTGGAGGAGGCAAAAAGCAGAACGGTCCATACAAACAGCGTGGGAAACATAGTGATGATGGCTCAGGAGTTCTCGACGGTGAAGAATCTCGAGATGGGGTGGCGGACTGTCTGTCGGACTTGACTTGCGACTGCATGGATGTTATACGTCTATGTTCTCTAGACACCGTGACGACAAGTTCTCGGAACCTTGGCAACGATCAGCATTCAATCCGGTCCATCAGAGTTGGATTTCTATCAAGACCGTATCATGCTGACATGCTGACAAAGCCGCTTATGCGTGGTTCCCGAGTCTCACAGGGTCGGGTTCGTTGCTGGTTCGCTTCGGGGCATCGGTGTATTGTTGACACGATTCGGCGTGAGTGGATCACTGCCATATTGGCAGAGAGTGTATGGTGAGACGAAGAGATGACTTCTCAGCACCTTGCATAGGTACATCAATGCAAACAGACTCCATTCATTGTCACAAAGAGGGCAGCAGTAACCCCTATTCACAAAGCATACAGAGATAATGGTATCTGCATTTCTGCTACGTCCAGAGTCACGCCTGGCGCATCAACAGCCTCAAAAACTTGAGGGAATCTTGCCTGTACGCAGCCACGATCCATGGTCGAGTCTCACGTCAACTCCCAGTATGTCGGCGCCGTCGAGGTCGAAATCGATATCGATTCGTTTTGTTCCATCGCGTCAGCATATAGTGATAGCGAGAACTTTGGGCGAGATGAGTTCGCTCACTCCGAATCAGCGCGCCATAGTTGGATACTCATCTTACCAGACACTGACGCCCCATATCTTGAGCTAGGTGAGTACGCCACGGAGCTGTCGCAGTTTTGGTGGCCCTGCGAGACTTGCAAAAAGTCCCAGCTCTTCATGTTCCAAATCCCGACGGTGTTATCGCACGATGTTGACACGAGCTGATTTGTGTCGGGTAAGAACATTACGGAGGTAACGCAGTCGTGGTGATCCGTCAAGGTTCGTAAGCACTCGCCCGTCTTAATGCTCCAGATCTTTATGGTCTTGTCGCATGATGCTGACACCAACGTTTTCGAGTCGGGCAAGAAAGTTACTGAGCTGACGCAATTTTGATGGCCCTCCAAGGTGTGCAACAATTTGCCGCTTTCTGCGATCCATAGTTTCACGGTTCTATCACACGAGGCCGACGCCAGAAACTCGGAGTCGTCTGAAAAGACCAGAGAGTTGATGCAGTCGCTGTGTCCCCCAAGCATTTGCAAGGACGCGTTGTTATCTTGACTCTGGAACGGGCGAAAGGAGATCCCCATCTTGTTAAGGCTACTAACACAATGCTGTGACGCGTTCAGCAAGCTCAGAATGGATGCTGCAGACGAGATGAGAGAGCCGTGCGGGGCTGACACGGAAATGCTGGAGGTCTTATATGACTCCTTGATGACTGCACAAAGATGCATCATAGCGGACGTGGAAGCAAACTGCTGACTGACGTAACACAGCTTCTGCAGGGAACGTGGTGTCAACACGTTCTCAGAGTCAATTTCTACGTGGTCTTGGGTCCCGCTCATTGCTCACCCACGCGTAGATATACATGCTTTCTCCAGCGCTCATGTGCATGCATTTGTGTTTCTAGAGTTTCTCTTGGTACGGACCTGGCCCACACTGTTGGGATCGATATCGACAATGGAATCCTCGCCTATACTCCGCCTCAAGGTAGTTTGGCCCTGCGGTTCTTGGTAATCTGACCTAAGCTCTGTGTAGGTATTTAGCAACGATACTGGTGAACCCGTTGCCATATTTCACAGAAACTATTAGACAAATGTAACCAGTTACTTGGTTGGATACAACGCCTGGCACAGGGAGGTTGGTGGCTGAACAGCATACAGCCGTTTTAGCTAAATAAACAGTAAATAGAAAAACTCGAGATAGACTTAGCACTACGATATGTGCCAACACGAAGAGCTCGGAGATCTAGGTAAGGTTTGCGTGGTATCGTCAAAGACGACGGCTAAGCGATGTTTCAGAGTCTGATCTGAGTATTCACATCTGTCGGTCGTTCGAGATGTGTGTTGTGCGGATGATCAAAAACAAAGATTGCGCTGAATCCAGACCTGTTGCCTGCTCTGTTTTCAAGGGCTCTGCCGTTCTTTACCTGGCGGCGCAGCCATACCGTGGCTAGTCGGATTGCATTTAGCGGAAACGATACAGATAAGATGCAAGTGCGTAGAAGCCGTACCAAAACAAAGGGAGCAGCTCAGGGCCCTCACCGAATGCGTGGAGGTTACAAAAGAGTGTCTGAAAGGAGCAGTTGTCGAGTTGCTCAAGCATGGCGAAAGCATCGAAACTCTAGACGCAAAGAGGGGAAAACTCAGCAAGGAGAACCAAGAACTTTATAAGATGTTCAATTAGCAAACTTGTCGCCTAGCGCTGAAACTAACGCTAACGGGTAGTAGTGCTGAAGAAGCTGGACTGCTTCACGTGGTTGCTTGCATTCTTCGAACGATCAAATGTTATGTAGAATTCTCACTCACCTACCGCTGTCGAGCCGTTTGTTACTGTTAGTGCAACACGTGTTCTCTTTTAATTACTCTGTGTATACTACCCGCACTTAAACGCCTGACAGGGATACGTAAAAACAAGTGCCAACTTAAATCGAGTATCACTTTTTTTACAGGAGAACTGTGATGGTTTAATTGCTCCGACTTTGAAGGTCTAAATCGCATATCTACCTTAACGAGCATGTAATATGTCTACAAAGATGGCAGAAGTTGTCTAACAACCGTTCCTGCGATCTGCCTTTCGACAGTGGGATCGCCATTATTGTTGTCGTGTGACAAGGCATCGAGACCATCTTATGAGAGGCAGAACTTATCATGCTAATAGCTTCTAAGTATCCTAACGTACATCCACGCGTAGCGCAAATCACGGTGTGGCGCAAGTAGCCAGTCAGCTCGCGCAATATCTTCGGATGTCCGTGATCTTTGCAAATTGACTGGTTAATTGCGCCAGACAGTGGTTTGCGCTACTCATGGATGTAAGTTATATATAACAAAGCTAACAACTCCTTATGTCGTACAAAAGGCTTATTGTCTTATTATGCTAAGCGTAGATAGCCGCGTCAGATTTCTCGTCACAGCAACAAATAAGCCTGGTTAGCGTTTCTGTGCTCGCAAAAAAGGTGACAAACTCATCTTACGGTGGTTGTACCAGCCTAGTTATAGGTATAGTCATCGTTATACCAAGTTGAAGGCGTGGCATATAACCAGCTCTTTGTAACGTCGTTTTGAACTATAGACAACGCTACGTCCTCCCATGACAAGAAGTGAACGTTTTACGCTATCTGAAGTCTTAACTATTCTCGTACCTACACAGGGCTCTAACAGGTACTTGAAACATCAGGCACTGGTTAGCCTAGTTTATCCGAGCCGGTGACTTACTGAGAATATGACAACCCGTAAGAACATCCTCGTCGGTTCTTCTCTAAGCTAATGCCCAGCAGATAGGCGCAGGGGGCGCTTGCCTGTCACCAGCTCGAACAAGGTGTTGAAGAGGGCCTATAGGAACTGGGAGAAGGAGCCCAGGATTGATGCAATTGAAGAAGACGCCAGAGGTTTGTGGGGCAGGGTTACTTGGGGCGACTTAGATGTCGTCACGTACCCAGTGAAGACGCTTTATATGAAGTGCCCGCAAAAGGTAGGCCATATAACCCGAAGCAAGTGGCTGCTGACTAAATTCGAAAAGGTTATTTCTTATTACGAGTGCGAGCTCCGTAGACTGCGAGCCGAACAGATATGTAAAGAGCAGGTATCGCAGCCGTGGCTGCATAAATCGACATCGGATATGAGCACGCCAGAGACTCCATCACGCCCAGCGACGTGGAAAGCACCGGCAGCGATTATGTATCATAAACTCGAACAACCCTGTTTTACAACACCAGGGCAAAAACCATCTGTAGGAGACAAGACTGCAAGGTAGTGCATTTCGCACTTGTTTCGCATTCGGCCTTCAAGAGGTCGCGTAGACGGATGCAGGCGGGTTTGGATACTGGCACGAGGAATACTCAAAACTTCTGTCATTATGCATGAATCACAAAGACTCAACACTCCCATCGTTGTGTGTGAGCCTCGATCGCTTGCTAGCCTACCTGCTGAACGCCTTGAGACCATTCCATGTCCATGATAGACCGTCTGTCTCCCTGTCCTTCTGGAGAACCTGCACTCCCACCAGATAGCATCATCCCAGGCTCATACAAGCGGAGGATGTGTTTGCTGACCATCTTCATAGTCTCCCCAGAACGGTAAAAAGGCAGACTGCTTTAATTCCTGCTGGTACCTGAAAGGCTTAGGTGTCTCCGCGTCGCCGAGATCGTCATTCGGATGGCGCAACAATTTTCTCATGAATAAGAGCACGGGACACGCCCATGCTAACCTTGAAGACTTTGTTGATAGCGGGAGCCTCCTCCCTGGGCTCCTTCTTAGCCTTGCTCTTGCTTGCTGCTTTCGTCTTCTTTGGCTGTGCCTTGGGCTTCCTTGTGGGTGCTTTGGTTGCGACCTTGCCAAAGAGATCCATCTGCGCACCTGTCTTCTTCTTTGTGACCTTCGTGGATGAGGTGTCTGGCTCCGCTTTGTTAGAGGATATTGGAAGTATGCGAGGGCTTTGTCCAGGTGTAAGGTGCACACTGGGTTTTCGAGGAGTACCAATGATAACCTCTGCTCTTTGCTCCTCCTTGACCTCGTTGAGATCTTCGTCTGTGACCGTCTTATAATCTATAGGATCGTCCCATCGTCGCATGTTGGCGTAGCGCGCGACTTCATCACAGGGACCCTTGACTACTAAATCCCACTTGTCCTCGAGATCTTTACCAACCGGCTCAGGGGCGTTGTTCAGCCACACCGTAACTCCGTCCTTTCGGTCGCGAACGATGTTGCACATCTCGCGAGCAATACGTCGTACACCGGGGATCTTCAACGTGGTGCCAGCCACGATAACAGCGTCTGGTCTCATACGCATGTCATAAGATGCGCAAGAACCAATCGACTCATCATCCGGATTATGTTCGTTGTAGAGGACCATGCGAGGACGTAGCCACCCGATGCCGTGGCTTCGCTTGTCTGCGACTTGGCGGATCTCGTCGTTCTCCACACAGCTGGGACAGGGAGGTGGGCTGGGTCCGTTGAACTGTTCGGCATCGAAAGGCTTCACCGCGTGGCATTTGGAGCACACCATGTAATCCAGACCACCATGTACCTGGACAGTCTTGGGCCAAGGACCCTTCTTGGGTAGAGGGACCTGCGTGCTCAGAGGGGGTAGTGAAGTGTCAATGCCGTCGACGTTCTGGGTGTAAAGTCGCATCAGGCGCCCTTCCTGAGCTAGGGTCGCGAGGAGATGGTGGAAGGCGGTGGGCTGCGCAGATTTCGTGTGCTGGGACAATGTGCGCACCATGTCGTGGAATGTCGAGGTGGACGTGTCGTCCTGGTATACAGATGCATCGAAGAGGTCCTTGCCAGAAGATTTGAGCTTATGCTCCTTTTTGAGCGTGTTGAACAGGCCAGTAGCAGACCGGAAATCGGGAATGCCAGCCGATACGGAAATGCCTGCACCTGCTATAACAACAATCTTGCGCTTCTTGTGCAAAACGCTCAGTAAGCGCTGCAGCTGTGGTAACTCGTCCTCGTCCACGTCGGACCCCGAGAGGTCGAGGTGCTCCGCCATGCGCTCCTTGGGTTCCGAAGTCTTCCTCCTCTTTGCTGGGCGCGGATTGTCGTCGTCGCTGGAAGGCGGAGAAGGCATGTCTTCTGGGCGGGTGAAGTCTTGGCAGATGAACGTCGCGAGGAAGTGTCCTTGTAGTCCACAAACAGTACGTGCTTCGTTTGTCCACAGATTTCGCAAAGAAACGTATCTAACAAGCCATGCGGCGAGATTGTTCAACTAGAGAGGTTATCTAGGGAGGTGTCGAGCGATGATATGGGAGATGGGTCGATGGGAGGTGCTTGTGCGCGGAACAAGTCTTCGATATAGTGTGAGATGGGGGGAGTTGGAAGAACGAGGGAGTACCTGGGGGCATCGGCCGGTATTTATACGTTGCTAGGCCGCCTAGGCACTGATCCAAATCTGGCGTCCGGTCCATGCGGTAGACTTGCAGACCACGTGAGTGACATGTATTAGGACTCTACTATGATCGATGTACCAGCCTTATCTGCAGAAACTATAATGAAACTCTATTAATTTATAAACAAGATCCTCCAGCACAGCAGCACCCTCGGGTGTTGAGGGGCGAGTGTTGAGCTGGTCCATTCTACACGCAATGGCCTCGATCTCTCTGACATGACGGCTCTCCCGATTGATTTCTACTAGAACGTAAGGGATCCTAGTCCTGTGAACGGGAAGGACGAGTACTACACATTGTGTATTGACGTGGATGTTGTCCCTGACTTGCCGCTGGACCAACGTGGCACCGTACTCGAGCAATCACCAGTCTCGATCGCCATCCGGGAGCAATGGGACGAATGAAGCAGCGACGAGAGGAATGCCACCACTATGTAATGAGCCACGTGACGTTCTACTTGACTTCGTCTTGACGTTCTTCGCCCGCTGTATGTCCAGTTTCGTCTTGAGTCGTTTCAGAAGCGGCCTTTCCTTCTGACCTAGGATGGTCTCCAACGTGGCAAGGCTTATTTTCTTGTTATTTCCAGCTCTTCCCCCTCGTTCCAGATGCGTCAAGTAGTGCTCTTGAAGGTTATCACCCCTTGAAAACTTCTTGCTACACACTTTGCAGGAGTGGCACCTCTCGTTGCCATGCACGGTGTTGATGTGGCGTCGAAGGTGCTCCGGTCGTCCAAACCTCTTCGGGCACGGGGTATCGGCATGATTTGTGTGGCTTAACGGACACGGATAGAGCCTTGTTTGTGACGCAGTAGACACCTTGCATGTCATAGTCCACTTTCCCAGCTTTATGACCTTCAAGTTTGCTCGAGAACGTCGGCAGGTAGATGATATGGCTAAATCACTCTCAGAGCCTCCAGACTCCGAATCGCTGCTGTTATCACTGACAGCGAAGGGTGCCGACTGTACGATTCCGGCGGCAGGAACGAGGACTGGTGGGTGGTAGGAGATACAAGCTGACGATGCCGAGATGCCAGATTGAGCAGGATAGTCCTGAAGAGGCGCAAGAGACATCTTCTCGCAACCTGACCCGCCGTGGGAAGGCGACCAGAACTGTTGCGAGCCCCATGGCGGAATGATGGATTGACTCAGCCTCCAGAGGGGCTCTAGTTCCACCGACCAAGCATCATTATTAGCCGAAACGTGAACATACTGAGAGATTGGTGGGCCGATTGTCGCATACATTGGATATTCTGTATAGGTTGGTGTGGGAACGGTCTCGGGGGAGCTGATAGACCTGCTTGTGGAAGACGGGCTATCATAAAGTGGTTTCTCCAGTAGGTGCGGACCAACGGCACCTACTGGAGCACTCCATGATTGCGTTGTGAACGGCTCGAGAGCACGGTGGGGGGAACGTTCGTCGGATGATGCGTAACTATTCTTGATGGTACCAGGCTCATGTTGGCTACACCCGAAAGTATCTGGGGACCCAGGGTAATCGATCGGATATGTCGAAGGGTTATGGGCGGAGTATTCGCCACGTGGTTGGTCCGTCATATCAGGGTTAGACGAGAGTTCAGTCAGCAATATGTGTAAGTATCGACCCAGTAACCATACTGTGTACGATGTGGGTATCTAGGTCATATGAAGGCGAACGTAGGAGGACGAAAGAGTTTCTATAGCGGAGTGGTTTCTACTGCCGAATCCAAACTGGCTGTCACACTGGCAAATGTAGGTGAATATAAAATGATATACAGTAGTGGCATGGAAGGTCGCGATGGGTCAACATGCTGACACCTGATGATCTAGAGCAACTCCAAACAGTTCTCATCATATGCCTTATGCTGTCCTATCTGAACTGGCTGAGGATTTGCAAGATGAGCATTCTGTCTTGAGATGGATGAGACTGCAGTACATTGCTGGCCGTCTACGTATTGCTCTCGCTCACAGTAGGTTGTCAAACACAATTGGATGAGCAGGTTCCGCAAAGAAGCCACTGGACCTAGTTAACCAGCGCTTTACATGCCGAGGGCTTCGATATTCGCGTTTACAGTCATTATTTATTGCGGTTTCATTCTTGCGGCTGTGCAGTAGTTCTGCACAGCTCTACCTTCCGTATACAGTTCAGCGTTAGATGTCAGCTGCAAAACAGTAGATATGATTAGCTAATCGTTGATTCGGTAACGATTCGGTAATGATTGCATTTGTGTAATGCTGCCAGTAGGGGTGAAGCCGCAATCGCTAATAGCTGTATGAATCCGCCATCTGGGACTTTTCGCTTTCTTCGGTTCATGCAATGACTGTGAGATAAGTAGCGTGATGTTGTCGTGTTGAGATTTCCCGATGTAATCTACCAAGCGCAACTTCGTAGGAACTACCAAAACCAAACTGTCTCAATTTGCGAATGGGAGTGTCTTGTTCTGCTAAGGGAAAAAATCGATATCATGTCCTCTAACAGTGGCAAGTGTAGTCCTGTTGCTTTTGCAGTTGGATGATCTCGTCGGCCTATAGTGATTCACTGCTCGACTCTTCACCATCGATGTCCTGATACCAATAATGCAGTGCGAGGTACGATCATTTTTCTAGCGGCCAATGGCGGAAACACCACGTCTGCCTGTTCGCCCTGTGTGGGAGACATCTTTGGACGGCACACCGAAAAATGCGGTCTATGCCCGAAACATAAGCGGGTGGTGGTTCTAAGCAGCTGATCGGTATCAGCTTCTCCACTCTCCACCTGCTACATCTTCTCTTTTGGTGGTTATTTCCTTTTCGGCGCTGCGATAGCTGACGTATCAAGTTTGGTATATGCTAGGGAGTGCCAAGGATGGTGAGCATCCGTGAATAGGGATAATACAAGCACTTATACTACTTGGAATGCTTACACGCAAAGTTTTGGTAGGTGTCAGCATATCCTACCGCAACAATGCATGCGTAGGAGTTGCTGACGTACAGCAAGTTTTAGCTACTATGAACTACTTGTCTACTCGTGTAATGCTGACTTCTCTCCTGGGCAAGTCCTCGCTTGGCGCGCGAGGAACCCCAGCCGTGTAAGCACTTTGCGTCATACAAAACCAGAAACCAAATTTGCAAACCAGTGTATCCGTCATGTCTATGCCAATGATCTTCCAGACTGGCGCTCTAGTAGCTGCCCTCATCTCCATCGTGGCCGGCCACACCTCCGTCGAGAAGTTCGAGGCTGGAGGCAAGACCTACGAAGGGTTTCGCCAGGCTTCCAAGCAGGACCCTGGCAACAAGTCACCGGCTTGGTGGACTAACCAGGGCTGGGGTTACCAGCCCATCTACGGCGACAAGCTAAGCCAGTAGAGCAACACCAACCTGTCTACTCGTACATACACTAACCGAACTCCAGCCCCGACATCATTGCCCACGAGGACGCTTCTCCCTCGCCGTACACCGTCGAAGCACCAGCCGGCTCAGATGTGACCTTCCACTGGCACCACGAGGGTAGCTGCGGCTCCGGCGAGGAGGGCTGGGACTGCTCCCACCACGGCTGGACAGCCACCTACCTCGCCCCCTGCAACGGCGACTGCAAGGACGTGGAAAAGACGGAGCTCGAATTCTTCAAGATCCACGAGAGTGCGCTTATCGACTACCGCGACGGCCGCTACTCTTCGGGCCAAGCGCAAGGCCAGACTGGCTTTTGGGGTACCGATGCCATCTTTTACGACAACGGCAACGCGCAGAGTGTCACCATTCCCTCTGAGATCCCCAGCGGAAACTACGTCCTCAGGACTGAGGTCGTCTCTATCCACAACAACGGCGATGTTAGCAACCGCCAGTTCTGGCCTCAGGCTTTCAACATCAGGGTCACTGGTGGCGATGACAGCGCTCAGATGCCTGCTGGAAAGAAGGGTACCGAGCTGTACAACGCGAGCGACTACCTCCTTCAGTGGGATCTCTACTGGCACACAGCCGATGAGACCATCGAGAATGCGCCTGGCCCTCAACTCGCGGCTGTCGCTTCTAACCACGCCAGAGAGTACTCTGCTTAAATTTAGGCAACTCTTTTCGAGTCTTCCTCTTTCTCCAACGGTCTAGGGATGACTGGTCGCATGCTACACAGGTAAGCTGCGCGGACTGGAAAAGGTCTACATGGGCATGTGTTGGGTTTTAGACTATTAGGACTTGCGCTTTTCTTTCTCTTTCTCTTTCGTTGGACTGGGCCTTCCGATCATCAAACTCTGCGACGACCATTTAGAATTCACTTCTCAGAAAATTGCAGATATTACTGCAAATACAAGCTTCGGGCGTTGAGCTCCATCCAGTAGCGCTTTTGATGTTTCCGAAGTCGCAATGTTTCTGTGTGTGATTCGTAGCCATCAACGCCATCAACGCCATCAACGTCTTAATGCTCAATCATTCTCTATGGAGTAGTTACACACCCATCTCCACCATCCTACGCTCGCCCAAGTGAGTGGTTTAGGCGTACCTCCTGACCTCCACGCGCACGCCGTAAGGAGACATCATGTTGTTCATACTGTCGCAGCGTTCTTCATCGCCACTAAATGACGATTGCTCCATGAATCTCGCCTCCGCCTGGGTAGACACGAATGTTGGCGACAGTCTGGGAATGAGCCCGTCAACAGCTGCCAACTCTTGTTGGAGGAAGGCGACAGCTGCTGGAGTAAGACCTGGAGGTATAACGTCAGCAAGCACATTCGCAGCACATGTGCACCACTCACCCAGCCAGGATCTCAAGTACTGCTGGTACATACAGAAGTTCCACAATCTTCTGGCCAGCACGCAGCCGCATGGACGTTTGTAGAGGGCTAGCAGCATTGCTGCTTGTTCTTTGCCGGATAGAGCATCACCAGCGAATTCTTGAGGGAATAAGGCGGGGCCGCGTACGATGTTGAATGCGATTCGTGTGTGTGAATGGTGAAAGCAACGAAGACGCGCAGCAGTCGCTTCGATTTATGCTCGCCTTTGACTCATCTCTGTGTGCGCGAACCACACTCTGATTCCATCCATCCCATGGCACTGCGATGACCCATAGACGATGAGCCACTCACAACTCCCGCAACATCAACTCCCTAAACGATGCCGGAAACCCCACCTCTTCAATGAGGGAGATCAGAAAACTAAGGTGAAGTCGACTGTGTGATTCGTAGCTTATCCCGACTTCTTTAGCATCGATCGTCTTCTGTTTAGAGTAACGTTTCACGTGTGACAGTGTTCTGGGAGCACATCATCAAACCTGTGACAGCAGCAAACATCCACATCCGAGCGCGCCGGTAACTTCGGCTTGACTAGGTATTTAGCAGCTGTACAGTCCTCTCCATACTAGTTTATGGTAACTTCAACTTCGCGAAATGCATTAAGAAATCTGTCTTCACCGGGATCTTGCATGGTGCCAAATGTCTTAACCGATAGTCATATCAGCCGATCACTGAGGGACGAAGTTGATCAAAGCCCTGGCCTAAACTCATTAATTATTTTAAATCCTTGATGACAATAGCAAATCATCTATCGAACCATAAGTGTGTCTTTGAGGATGACTACCATATCCAGAAACCGCTCAGTCATGCTTACCGTCAGCCAACCACAGAATCCAGGGCAAACAAAAGTCTGACGCTCGTTGCGTCGATTGCACCTAACAGCGATCTCACCTTCTTGTAGGCAGGCGGGCTTTTCTCACAGGTAGAACCTGACGATTCACGCTTTTGGGAGCGATACTACATTCCATCCTTAGGCAGTCAGTTTGATGCCAGATGATATCGCACTGCCTCAACACTGAACGCTTACAATAAGCAGAATCTATCATCTTAACGCACTGGACTGACGTTGCGGGACAGAACCACTCAATCGGACTACAAAGCAGTCGACCAGGATCTGTGCAACACTAAGACAGCATTCCCTCACTCCTTGTGACCATGGCCATTCTCTTCCTCTCTTTCATCGGCTGCTGTCTGGCATGGGTCGTCTATGCCCGGAGGTTCCACTCGCTGGCCAAGTACCCTGGACCTTTCTTAGCTTCCATAACACGACTATGGCTGGTTATCGACGTTGCGCGGGGAAATTCTGACGAAACGCAACGACGCTTGCACCGAATCTATGGTCTGAACGGAGAGCCAACGCTGGAACGCCCGGTCGCTGACAAGGGAAGGTCCCATCGTCCGAATCGCGCCGGATGAAGTCGCTATAGCGGATCCGGAGGCGATCAGAACCATCTATGCAGCTCACTCAGGCTTTACCAAGGTGAGTATGTCAGGTTCGCGGCCATGCTGCAGGCGATACTGATGGCCCGTAGACGGACTTTTACCTCCCTTTCCGGGCGACATGGGGTAGATATCCAGACGCCTTTACGAACCTGAATGAGCGTCAGCACGCTGAGCGACGCAAAATTATCAGCTCCTCCTACTCCATGACAAGCATCGAGAAACTGGAAGACAAGATAGATCGATGTACGCAGGTCCTGGTGAAGAAGTTTGGCGAGTGCGCGGAGAACGATGCTTCCGTCGATCTGTCAGAATGGGTCCAGTGGTACGAGGAATATCTACTACCATCTCAGACAATCAGCGCTAACACCCCATATAGGTACACATTCGACGTGGTGGGCGAGCTGTTCTTCAGCCGTATGTTTGGCTTCCTCGGGGGTGCCTATGACTATGGCGGCTACATAGGCGCCTTAGACATGCTTATCCCGTTGATTGCCGTGGCTTGTGTCTCCCACGTCTTTCTTCGGCCGCTGGTCCTCTTGAGTGGGGCGGTAGTACCTCGGGTTTCCAAGGCACTAACGGCATTGAAACACATTGAGAGCGCTGCCGAAGCACGCGTAATTGAGCGGCGGCATCTACTGAACAGCTACCCGGACGAATGCTTCACAGATATGCTCCAACATTTCTTCAACGTTATGCACGATCAAGGCACGAAGAAGGATTTTGGTATGACCGAGGTGAAGATGGAAATTTATGGCGCTTTGTATGCCTATTGCCGCATTGGTACAGGACGATTGCGACTAACAACAGATAGTATTGCCGGGTCCGATACGACTGCAGCAGCGATCAGCGCGATCCTCTATCACCTCATGCGTACACCTTCGGCTTATGCGAAGCTCACGGAGGAGATCGATGCAGCTAGAAAGGAAACTCGGCTCAGCGAGAACGTACAGTATCGCGAGGCTAAACGTCTTCCGTACCTGGTGGCCTGCTGCAAAGAGGCTATGCGACTGCATCCTAGTGTCGGTATGACGCTGCCACGTTATGTGCCCCCAGGAGGCTGCGTTATTGCAGGCCAGTGGTTTCCAGGAGGCACGCGCGTCGGTGTGAATGCTGCCGTGGTACAGCGCGATCGACAGGTCTTCGGGGATGATGCGGACGGTTACATTCCGGAGCGGTGGCTCGGGGCGGATGTCGCGCGTATGGAGCGCTACATGTTCCAGGTACGCCGCCTTGTATTCCTAAACCTCTTCTTGCAGCTAACTTCGGCCGCAGTTTGGTGGCGGCGCAAGAGCATGTATCGGGAAGAACGTGAGTACGCACCAGCTGCTATGCGGAAGGTTGCTGACAAGGATGCAGATATCCCTATGCGAAATATACAAGGTCGTGCCGCAGCTTCTGAGCGTATTTCACCTCGAGCTGAAGGAGCCAGAAAAGGAATGGAAAACGCACACCTACTGGTTCCACAAGCCGGGCAAGGTGTTCACGACGGTTCGTTGTAGGTAGCGATCTCGTGGTTACGGAAGTGGAGATTGTTAGAAACGAGCACGACGTGGATGAAGACGGATCGTTGAAACCCACAGAACTCAGCGCATTCGAGTATCGGCAGCAGGGTCGGCGGGAGATGGGCCGGTACCGTGCCCCACCCCGTGATGCACGCCAACCCGTGCTGCACGCAAGGCCTCCTAATGAGCCACATACAATTGAGGCTGTAGAGCCACACACAATAGTAATTATCACGAGATTTCTTAGTAGAGTGTTCTGTAGACCTATGCGACAAAGTTTCTCTATATAAATTAATTATATAGAGTAACTGTTCGGCCGCTGCGTGTGGTGTGGGTGCGCGGCTCGTGTGCAGGTTCAGGTGCACCAGCATGACTACGAGCACCTGCAGCACTACGCTTTTGCTTCTTTCTTGGTGCAGAAGCCTGTGTAGCTGTACGCTTGCCTTTTTTAGGCAGTTGGGAGGCTTTTTGAGCGTCGCAGGCTTCATTATCCTTACGTCTTTGCTCTTTGCGAGCATTGATGGCGGCGCGCTCTCGCTCACGCTCCTTCCTCCGCACCTCTTGGTCATGCGCACGCTGCGCCTTTGCTGCTTCTTTAAGCTTGTCGTTATATAGCTTATTAGCCTTCTTTAACTCCTTTATCTCAGCCTTTTTAAGCTCCTCTGCATGCGCGGTCTCCTTCAGAATCTGCTCACGCCGGCGAGCTTCACCGAACTGTCGAGGCGAGTGCCACTGTGTGCCACCCCAGTAATTCAAGTCATGCTTGTTGAGATCAAGTGCTTTGCTCTTCTTTTTCTGCTTCTTCTTAGCCTTAAGAGCCTCAATCAAGCTATCGTTCTCGTCGTGGAGTAGTTCATTTTGGATAGCCAAGTGGTGGATAGTCTGCCGCAGGGCTTTGACTTCTGGCTCACTCTTATCCTGCACCACACGGTCAAATTGAGCTACGATTTGGCGGTAGTTTTTACCCTCTAGCTGCTGCGGAGGAGTGACAGGAGCCTCTGTAGCCTGGGGCTTCTTGGGCTTAAATTTGTGGAGGATCTTGTCGCGATTAAGTGGGTGAATACCCACTGTCTCAAAGGCTTTGAGTATGAGCTTTTGGGTGAACGAGGCAAGCCAGGCCCCCCAGAACAAAGGGAAGAAGTCGCCCTTCTTTACAGGCACTAAGCCTTTGCTGCTGTGAAAGCGTTGTGTGAGCTTCTTTGAGTATGCAGCTGATAGAGGCCGGAACAGCACCACATCTAGCGGCTGCAAAGTATGGGTACTGTGTGGAGGGAATATCGCCACAAGGATCTTGTGTAGATGGCAATACGTCAGAAAAGCCTTACTAAGGTGGCTGCTGTGGCCGTCAACGATGAGGAGCCCGTAGCCGGGTCTCGCTTTCTCTTTCGTGAAGCGCTCAAAGACCTGTTCAAGCCAGGCCAATCCTATGTCATTGTTGGTACATCCCGAGCTTGAGTTTGAGGAGAAAACCTCGTGTTTACCGACCTCTACGGCGTCAACCTAGCCCAATTGAAGCCCAGAGGTGCCCTAGTAGATGAGAGCGGGCGGCGGTGCCTCCCCAGAAGCGCATACGCAAGCCAGCAGCGTTACCCATTCCCTGTTGCTATCTTGAACCGCTGCTGTACGCTCTTTTGAAGCCCAAACTGCCTTGGTGAAGACGCGCTTTAAGCGGGCTGCAATGCTGATGAAGAAGCCCTTCTCATCCATATTGTAGGTATTGCGCGCGTCAACGTCGTACTCTTGCATCTTCGAGTGCATCATGTCGAAGTACAGCTTGTATCTTTCTTTAGACTAGAGTACTTTCTAATAGAAGTTGTTCTTAGCTACTACTATAGCCTAGTAATTCTCTATTATCTCTTATTTATTTAGTAGCTAGAGTAGTATATCTAAGATTATTAGTATAACTAGAGAGAGTAATATATAGTAACTTGTACGTTATCCCATTAGTAGGCTAGAGTGAATATTTCAAACTCTCTACTTAAAATTCTATTAATATTCTTATTTTATAGTATATTTTAGTCTCGTCTAAAGAGAGCGTTAGCATATACACTCTCTTTTTATAGCTTATACCTAATCTTTATATTTCTAAACCTTAATAGCTTAACTAACTATTATACGAAGCGCTATACTATAGTTCACTTCTAAGTAAAGTATTTGAAGTTCTTGTAATTTATAACAACCTTAAATTCTTATACGCCTTAGAATCTGGCGTTCTATTTCTTAAAGTAATAGATTATAGCTAGAAGTTTCTTATTATATATTAGGTAGTTATATTTATAGGACTCTAGGTTATAAGAAGCTCTAGCCTAACTCTTATAAAGCTTCTACGCTATCTTCTACTAAGAGAGTAATCACTAGTAGAAAAGGATTTATAGGTTTAAGACTCTTTAAGTATACTATTACTAGTTCTAGTTATAACTTTATTTTCCAATTCTATAAGTCTAGCCTTTCTATTTTAACTCTTTAGCTTAATAATCTTCTAATATCTTACTTTCTATAATTTATAACTATAAATCTAATTCTATTACTACCACTTAAGTCTAGAGCCTTTAGTACTTTCTCTATAATATTAACGTGTTTAGCTTATTAATTAGTCTATCTCTTATAGTTCTTACTATAAAGTATAATACTAAACGGTCTAACTTTTAGGTTAAAACTAAAACTTAGATAGATCTTTGCTCTAGCGATTAGACTATTAGTAAGTCCTTCTTGCTTAAGAGAAAGTTAAAGCGTTATACCTTTAATTTAGATATTAAGGCTCTTATACTATCTTATTTATTTAGCTCTATTATTTATAGGTACATTAATATTTCTAATAATTCTTTAGACGAGATAGATAGTGTATATAGTTAGTATACTTTCTCTTCTTATAGAAAGGCTGTTAAGAATTATATTTAAGCTTATTTAAATAGCTTGTTAATAGAGAACGAAAGCTACCTAAACTTTATCTAGAGTAGTAGTTCTGTAGCTTATTCTTTCTATTATAAGTTTTAAATACTTTTTATAGTTCTGTCTTCTATTCTTTAGATATATTAACAACTCTTCTTTTATAGGTTATAATCTTATTTATTATAATATTAAGAGCTTATGTTTAGCTAGCGCTTTCTCAGCATTAAATATTCTTTCTACGCTTTTACTTTATCTTTGCATATACTTATAGCTTAGTATTAATATTACTTTTACTACTTTTTAAAATAAGGTGTCTTTCTTTACATAGGCTTCTAGGTTAATAAGTATAAAGTTTAGGCGTTATCTATTAAACCTAGATAGAGATTATAACTTAAAGTTTAAGGTTTCGCTAGCTAATCTAGGTATTAGTGCTATTTGTAATAATAATTCTGATAGTCTTTCTAGTGAGTATAATATATAATTTTCTAGAGTTGAGCTTTCTACTAGTAAAAATAATATTACTAGAGATATTAAGATAGAAGATGCTAAGAGTTACAAAGCTTAGTATAATAGTCATTTTACTAGGCCTAAGAGATAAGTTAGCTATTTACTCTCTTCTAGTTTTATATAGTTTTCTTTAGCTAATAAATATTCTAGGTTAGTATCTTTTATAAGATGCAGATATATAGAAAAGCTTTCTTCTTTACTTTATCTTTCTATATAGAAACTTACTTTATATATTATATCTAGAGCTTATCTCTCTCTCTCTAAAAAAAAAGTAGAAGACCATATCTTCTATTCTACTTCT